>JAWDEX010180920.1:0-14123 GCA_035221805.1 Trichilia hirta | reverse complement strand
AAAAAGGCTAAGACGGCGGAATATTTTTAATATTCTCCCTTCTCTTAGCTTCACATTTTTTGAAAAATTAAGACGGCAGAATATTTTTAATATTCTCCCTTCTCTTAGTAAAATTGGTAAAAGGGATAAGAATAAAATAAAATAAAGAAAGAAGAAAAATTAACTAAGACGGCGGAATATTTTTAATATTCTCCCTTCTTTTATCTCAACATTTTTTGAAAAAACTAAGATGGCGGAATATTTGTAATATTCTCCCTTCTCTTGGTAAAAATTGTTAATAAGGGTAAATTTTGAAAAATTAAGATTCAAGATCAATATTTTTAGTAACCATTTTTACGAAAATTGTGGGGTGCCTAACACCTTTCCTACACTTAATTAACCCCTCGAACTTGGAATTTAAATTTTTTAGGTGATCTATTCCATCATTGTTTGGATAGATGGCGACTCCATTTTTAAATTTTTCTTTACCTCAAATTTTGGACGACGTCAACAGTCTCGAGTAGGATATGAATCCACACTTATCTATTCTCGACATTCTTACTTAGTAAGTCACTTCACAAATAGAATAGTAATCTCCCTTATATTGACCTTACTAGTGCACTCACTTACTTAGGATGACCACTACCTTTGCTCATTCTTAGACTACTTAATACCTTATAGCTACAGATGACTCTCCAGTCATTTTTGTCATAAAATCAAATCAATCACCATAAATCCAAATTCAATTCCAGTAGATACACTCATCAAAGTTACTTTATATTCTTAAAACATGATTATCATATACAAATCAACATATTACAAATCAGAGGCCATACACATTAAATTTTAAAACAATATTAAGAAAACTATTTCCTAATATGAAAATAATAAATTTTAAAAAATATTTTTTTGAAAGAAATAAAAATGTATGAAGGTAAATCCACTTACAAACTAGAAAAGGTATACACTTCCTTTATTCCTCATACCTCAGAGCCTTGCCACTCAAGTTCTCTAAGCCTAAACCATATTTATATCAATAATCTCACTAATTTAAAATCTTAATTAGAATTTAATAAAATCTATATACCCTGAATATGCTTAAAATACTAAAGTTTCATAACTGAATTGAACCTATTGAAATTACATATTTTTTCAGTTATTAATTTTCATCAAATGAGATCACATGGCCGTTCCCAAACTATCAAAATTACTTCTAGCATATAACCATAGATAAACCAACTCTTTAACTAGTACATTCTTGAGTAAATAGTAATTATGCACAGTAACTTATTATTTGATTTTTATAAAAACTTTCATTTTAGCTATTCTAACTCTTATTTCGATATTATCTAGCTAAAATCTTTAAATTCCTACTTAATTTATTAAAATTAAGCCTAATCTCTTGAATTTCCTAAATGTACAGTAAATTCTTAGTTTGAAATTCGATTACACTATAAATTAATACTTAAAATGCGTTAGAAAACTTACCTAAAAGTTGGTTTAAGCCTTAGAAAGTCAGTTTTCTTACACAAAATAAGAAACTCCAATTTTATTCTTAAAACCTTGGGTTGTCCAAATTTATTTTTTTTCCAATTTGTGAGGATAGTCGTCATAGAAACCTTAGAATGATGAATACTAGCTATTTTAAGTGAGAAATTAGAAAGAAAATGAAGAAATTAATGAAAAGAGTGGGGAAATTAAGTTGGAACCGTGGGAGAGGGAGAAGAGAGCAAAACATGAGAGAGGGAAAAGGAGAAGAAAATGAGAAAATTTTGGGTTTGGGAGGTACTTATAATAGGAGGTAAAATAACCAAGTTACCCTTAACTATAAAAAAGAAAGAAGTTTTTAGAAAGGATAAAATAGAAAATTTTTGTTTAAAATTTTCGAAGTCCACTGCAGTAAAAGTCAGCAAACTCATTTTTCCCAGCAAGTGCTCGTTGCAGTAAAAAATTTTCACTATAATGGGGGCTTTGCCTGCTATAGTGGAAGTTAGAACTCTTATTAGTGCCCAACAAATCTTGCTGTAGAGGAAAATCTCTCGCTGCAATAGAAAATCCCTCAGTGTAATGACAAACAGCAAAGATTTTATCCTTAAATAAAAAGTATTATTCGAGTTCACTTAAAAAATAATACTAATATTTAATATCATTCAGGTCCCTGTATTTACAATTTTAAAACACCACCTTTTTCATACTTTATTCTAAAAATAATCATATAGCCTTAATGTTATCTCAACTATCTATCATTTAAGCACATGCATGCATATAAATATAATAATAAATAATCATATTGCCCTTAAGTTAAATAGATGGAGCTCACAACTAAAAATCTTTTCTAACTAAATCATTATTCAATCTTTTTAAATTTTGTACCTTGCCTTAATATAACTTAGTCTACATGTAAATGATATCTGTACGCTCGTACAGAGAAGATGATGACAATGTCCTTAAATAATAAAATGACCCAACTATCTCCAATTCAAAGAACGGTCTTGCAGTACAATGATAATATCAAATTCATGATAGTCAACAATATTATATAATATTCTCTATGTGATATGTGTGGTAGGAAGACATCATACAAAAAGATAAATATGCTTCCTTTACATACAAATTTCCTTCTTGCCAACATTAGGAGTACAAGTTTTATTAATTTATCATCATTGTATTTTCAGAAAAGCAAAGAAATGTATTATTTTCAAAAGTATTAGTGATGACATTAATAGTTGAATGACAAGAACTAAGGTGTATATGTAGTATTTTTATATTAATGACTTTAAAATGACACAAATTTTCAAACAAATTAATGTGATTTCTTGTACGTAGTCTTGGGATTAAAATAATTTTATTACACTAAAATTTTGAAATTAAAAAAAAAAAAAAAAAAGCATCATTTTTTGAAACCAAACTTTCGTAAACAATATAAAAATGTACAAAACAGTATCTCATTCATCTAATTTGATAAATGTAATTCAAATTATATAAATCAAACCGACACAAAACCTCACTTATTATCTTACATCTGAAAAATAAATTTTCAAAAATGTTTAACCATTAAATTGTATGTATAGTAATGGTTACAAAGTTAATTAGTTTTTCAAATTTACCTTCGTTGATAAAGAATTCTCCAATTTTACCCTCAATCAAATAACCCATGAAAAGCAGTTTTATTTTCGATCGATATTCTTTAATGATGAGTTGCGAGCTTTGAAGAGATCAATAGTTGGAATTTAAAAAAAAAAAATAAAAAATAAAAAAAAAATTGAAAATACAACAAATATTTGTTGATGTGCAAGCAAATGGAAGCCGACATAAATATTCGTATAGAATTTGGTAACAATCAATGCATCCCATAATTACCGATCATAGCACTTTTGATTTTGGTTTGATGCTGCAACTTTAATTGAAATTGTCAAAAAAAGAAAGAAGAGAAGAAGAATCTATACAAAAAAATAAATAAATAAATAAATAATAAACCAAGTTATCTTATCTTGAGATAAAGAGTCGGCGACTTCGGATGGTGACAATTTCAGTCTAGTATTTATTTCTCTCACCGAAATGTGGATTGAAAGATTGAAGATAAGTAAATAATTAATTGAGATTATTGTAATACATTGTTAAAATCCACTAATTATCAACTTAAAGGTTAATACGAGGCATGTAATCGATAAAAATTTAATGAGTTTTGGTATTTGTGAGAATTGGAACAGAAACTATGACGCTATGCCTACTTTAATATCATATTAAATTGTTATTTAACTTAAAAGCTTATATTTAAAATAAGAGTTTAAAAATTTTATTTAAGTGATTTGACACTTAAAAAAAAAAAAAAGTATGACGTATATAATTAAATTTTTTATCAAACGAAAAAAAATTCTCATCTTATAATTGACAAAACTTAGCCATGACATGTTAATATATTAGTAAGTATCAATCAATTCCCATTTTCAAAGTGATAGACCATTTCGTTTCATCTTTTACTCGGATAACAAGAGATTAAGAAGAGTTAGAATCTATCTCACATTCACACCAACTTGACATAGGTTTAATATAAGGTGCGATCAAGTTGTAAAATAACTTTTGAAAAAAAAAAAAATTATAGGGCAAATAAAAGTCTTCTGCTTACTGTGTAGTTAATTAACACTCAACCAACAAAAAGAAAAGGTAATTGAAAGAAGGAAAGAAAGAATAAAAAAGCAACGTTGATCTATGAATACTTTCTCACTTTTTCCTCATCTTCTCTGTTATCAAACGTCTCAAATATGGTTTCAAGCAAATTTGATTGTCCTGCAATCACTTTAATCATATAAATCATGAAATTCTTTGGCACCTTTCAGAAAAGATTTCAAAATATAAATCATATTAATATTTTTTTCTCATTTCCAAATAATGCATACATAAAGTATTGTTTAATATAGTTCATAAATTCAAAGAGCTAATAGTTGGTGTAGATGAAGTCATAAAGGAATCTTATAGAAGAATTGTTAACAAATTATCAAAAGTATTTATGATTTCACAAGTTGTTGAATGAGAATCTGAAAACTTAAAAGCAAATTACCCATATATTATAAAACATAAAGCATATATGTAAAAAAAAAAAAAAAAAAGGAGTGGGGGTTCTTAAAGAAAGCTTTCTCTTCCCCGTTCTTTGAAAGGACATGCATGGTGGAGTTGGAGCATATAATTACTTGGGGCATGGAGAAGCCAGAGCCAGTACTTTAATTTCTCTTTTGTGTTTGTGGAGGAAATATTGTCTTCATTCATGCATATCAAATTTGATAATGAAGCTTGAAAATGTCTTGAGAATTTCTATATAATAACTAGCTGGGGCCATGCTCATGATGTGATGTCAAAAGGGAAGAGAATTTTGGACGACAACCGTTCATCCCATTCTTTTGGACAAACTTTATAGCTCGCCAAATATTATAAACAAACAAATACATATTGTTCTTTACATAAAAAAATAATTGGTTTAGATTTTGTTTAGTAGTGGAAAGTTGTGACATGTATAAATGATCAAAAATAAGTAATTCTCGCTAAACATTTGGTGTTAATCAAATACTTTATCTCTTATACTTTAAATTACAGTAAAAGCACATCAATGAAGCTTTAATTCATCTTGAAATAAGCTTTCTACGTCTTCTACTCAGTACTTGAAGTTATTATTATATTAACAATAGCATTTTAGTTGTAAAATAAATTCTTCGTCTGAAAATGAAAAAATTGGGATGTAACAGAAGCCATTATTGCACCGACTGGAGAGATCATTTTATTGTCCAAGCTGAACAATGATCAAATTTAAAGTGTAGTCCTTAAGACAAAGCTATAAGCATTGGGCATGCATGCCGTATATTATGGCTTTAAATCTCAAGAACCAGGTAGCAGTGCCATGAAGTTGACTTATTGAAACATTGCACAAAAACTTGGTGAAAGACAAAATGATGCAAATCGGCACGACTTTAGTTGAGTGTACCCCACGACTTTAGATTAAAATTAACAAAAGAAAATTTTTCCCTTCTTGTTCTTCTTCTTCTTCTTCTTTTCATTCCTGTAAGTAGATACAAACATATCACGATGCATTAAAGTTTATTAGTTGACTCATGTGTAATGTCTATTGTACACATTTCTAATGAAGAACATTAATATTTGAGTTTTTGAACATTTGAACATTACAAAAGTCATCATATACGTAGAATTTATTCTATTTGTAGTTACATATAGTGAGAAATTATCAACTATGCAATAAGAATTGAAAAAAAAAAAAAAAATGAAAATCTCCTGAAGACGATGAAAGTAAAGTTTTCTCAAGAATACTTCATTGATATTGAACTATAGTATACATTTAAACGAAAAACTGTATCTCAAAATTAGGACATTATTCGTTTTCTGTCAGCATTTTTTATGTTTTGCAGTAAATAATGCTATAATAAAATAAGAATTAAATCAAATCTCTCTGTTTCCTTTTATTTCATTTTTTGTGGTATAATCAGCACTGAAATGACAGTGAAAAGGAAAGACAAAAAGGAAAAACATTAAGGACCAGCCAGGTGATAAAAAAGAGTCAAAAGAGAAGCTATATAGATAATTAATTAAGAAAGTGATATACCCTTGTTCAAATGAAACGAGAATTTGTACCCATCTACTACTATTCTTCATTAAACACTATTCCTTTTAGGGTTTCTTAATTTTCTTACGGGATTTTCCTACGATTCGAATTTACACCTTATCAAAAATAGTTCGTACATTATCATGTGTCTCATCAGTATTTCAACATTAAAAGCATTTAATCAATTAGCTAGGTAGAACCAAGAGTATCAACTATATCTAGCTAGTAGTGTTTTGTAATTAATCTTGTAAATTTTTTAATATAATTTTATAGTTTTAAATCATAAATACTATGAAACAAAAGCCTTATACTAAATATTAATATAAAAAAATTTATGAATCTCATAAAAAATGATGTTATTAAACATTTTAATTTTATTGTCAAATCATAACAATCTCTGGCGAGGCCTTAAAATTTTTTTAAAATATTTTTTATGTTAATAAAAATTTAACTTAATTAAAAGATTTTATTTTAAATATGTTTTTATCAGAGTAGGAGATGGTATTGTGTACATAATACTTTCTCGAACACTATACTTTGATACCAAATTTATATAAAAAAAAAAATAGTTTTGTTAATTATGATTATGTAAATATATATTTTAAAAGTTAGGGAGCCTTCAGACCATTCCTTTTTCTTTTAACTCTTTTGGAATTCTTCGCGTTTATTTGTTGATTTGAAGCAAATATATTCATACATTTTTTTTGGTTAAACAAATACATTCATACAAATATATTTATAATATATTAAGACTGAAAGAGTGAAAGTTTTATTTTATTTTCATAACGATTTTCTAACCATTGCTTAGTGCATTTTTCCCCCTTTTTACTGAAAAGGAGAAATAAAAATTGCCTTTAGATAATTATCACACCATCGAAAAACAACTATGAAATTTTATTTTATTTTTTGACAGAAAGATAGTATTAAAAAAAATCAATTTTAATTATATTTTGGTTTAAAAATTGGTATACGAGCATTTCACCAGATAAAACTGTTGCTTCTTATTATATATATCATTAACAATTAGTTCAAGAACCAATCAGCCATGAAATGTTTTAATTATACATGAAACTTGTATTATTGCAGATAATCACACTTAAAAAATTATTAGTGGGACATTATTTCTTAAGATAATTATTTAATTGTACTCATTATCAAAGATTCTCTGAATCACTTCTTTATGCTGAAATTTTTTTTTTCTTTGCCATTAATGAAAAATTAATTATAAGTGCTTTTTATATAATAAAACCACTCAATACTTTAAGCAATTAGGGTAGCAAATTATTTAATAAATCAGAATCAATTTTCTTACATTTGTTAATAATTTAATTTAACAACTGGTGCTTGCTAGCAATGGGGCATCATGCTAATTAAATTGTTAAGATGGCTTAAAGAGGCAGAAAAATTAATAAAGTTAAATTGTTAAGATGGCTTAAGGAGACAGAAAAATTAATTAAGTTCATGTAACGATCACTTAAACCTTCAATCATCATTCATTGCTCATTCGAAAAAGAAAAAGGGAATTTTTATTTTATTTTTTTATAGAAGGGATGAAAAATGGTCCCTAACCATCATATATATATATATATATATATATGGAAGCAAATGCTTTTGTATTTTTAAGGATATAGAAGTTAAAAAGGTAGAGTAAAGTAAAGAAAAAGATTAATTTCAATAAGGTTATTGAATAAAAATGCGTGTTGCAAAGCACTTTTGAAAAGCTAAATTCTTTACTCTTTTGTGTTAAGGATCAAATGTAATACTTACATTTTCTTCATGCGGTGGAAAGTACTATTTTGAAAATCACAAAAACATATTTATTTATTCATTCATTCATATTGTTGCAGAAATAAATGAGTAAATAAATATACAGATTCTTATTTTTCTGCAAGTTGATATTTTAAAAACGTTTCCGAACTAAAGAAGGTAATGTATTAAAGAAAATTTTCTATTTTTAAAATTAAAAAAAAAAAAAAAAATACCATATTCTCCGACACTTCTTTCTCTAATGCCCTACGCATATTCATATATATATTTATAGTTAATTAATATCTAATATATGAAGAAGTGTTTCATGTAACTATGAGGTGTAAATATTTTATTATTAATTGTAAAATTTTAAATGAATAAACAGATTATATGTTAAAATGTATACTATTGATAGATGGCTTTAAGCACGTAAGATTTTAGTAAACAAATAATTTTATTTCTTAAGTTATCAAACGCAATTAATTTTAGCACAGTGTCTTGGACTTTTCTGTTTTAATAATTAATCTTGCCCAAGTTCAATGCATCACATTCAATCAAATTCAATTGTTGGATTGATCTTATCCTCTAGGAGATTGTTACCATAAAATTGCTATGTAAAAGTAAAATATTAAATTTTGCCATTTATATACGTCATTTTAAATTGATTCATTATAAAAAGATTATTCAATATATATATATATGTTGAATAATCTCGTTAAGGCCGTTCCACCTAAATCAAAATTTAACAATTAAATAAGAGTTAGAATATTTACAAACCCAATTTTAATAACTTTTATATTCAACTACCATGATTGCATCTCTTAATCTATAAGCTAGTATGTTAATGACAGATCAGTGAACAAGACTTTTCATAAAGGAAGAAGAAAATCAACGAGACAAATCAACTGAACAATTGTGCGGCAGCAAAGACAAAATATGATTCATGTCTTAAGTCTTCTTTTTGTATAGAGCTTGTTCCAAAAAACATTAAGGATTCCAAATTCAAGGTCCCACCTTCCACTTCTAAAGCTAATAAAGCTATCTTATACTTTTCTCATCTCACATTTCCAACCACTAACTTCAGTCCTTTTCTTTTTCATTTCTCTATTTGGGATTCTCTAATTCAGCTGCTTCAATTTTGTTTCGACTATAATTACTTATTAGTCAACCTCAGTCCTCTTCAAACGAACATTACGTATAGAGACAAAGACTGCAAACTCTCTCAAACTCTTCTGTTTTCTCTCTCTCTCTCCCTCTCTCTCACTCCATTAATATCAATATTAAGATTTAATTATCATTTTAATTTGTTTGTTTGTGTAATTATTTATAATTAATAGTTATGGAGAATGAGGAAGTTCCATCAGCTCCTTCAACCCCAGCAACTCCTGGTGCTCCTCTCTTTGGTGGGTTTAGAGGAGAAAGAGGTACAAATGGAAGAAAATCACTTCTTAAAAACTGTAAGTGTTTCAGTGTGGAAGGATGGACGGTTGAAGATGGAAGATTACCTCCGGTTTCTTGCTCATTACCTCCTCCTCCTGTCTCTCTTTCAAGAAAGGTAACAAAAGACATCTTTTTTTCGACGATAGTCGCATATCATTGAGAATGGATTATTGATCGTTAAATTGTTTTGTTGATGTGAAAAATTCAGGTGGGTGCAGAATTTGTGGGAACTTTAATCCTCATATTTGCTGGGACAGCTACAGCCATTGTGAATCAAAATACACAACGCTCAGAAACCCTAATCGGCCTCGCCGCCTCCACCGGCCTCGCTGTCATGATTGTGATCTTATCGACCGGTCACATCTCCGGCGCCCATCTCAATCCTGCTATCACCATTGCCTTTGCTGCATTAAAACACTTTCCATGGCAACATGTACAAACAAACACATAACAATAATAATTCATACTACCCATAACCTTGGCTATTTTGAAGATTTCCATTATAAATTATCCATTTTGTTTTGTTTTGTTTTCAGGTACCCGTTTATATATCTGCTCAAATCGTGGCCTCTTTATGTGCAGCATTTGCCTTAAAAGGCTTATTTCATCCGATTATGGGAGGAGTTACAGTTCCTTCAGTTGGATATGGAGAAGCTTTTGTTTTGGAATTCATAATTAGTTTCAATCTCATGTTTGTGGTCACTGCTGTAGCCACCGACACTAGAGCTGTAAGTTCCTATTCATTTTCATAAGATTCAAACATTTCTTTAAGAAAAAAAATGGATGCATCCTAGTTAGTACATAGGAGAGAATTCACCATTACAAAGAATTCGATCCAGTACTTATTTAATAGTCATACAATCTTTTATAAATGTTTCGACATGCATATATACTTATTTATATAAAGACATGATTTATTTTATTATTATATTATTACTTATCATTTATTAATATTATTTATTACTTGCTATATACTCAAACAAAGTTTAAATAAGCATCAAATTCCTATTACCTTTTATTTTTATTAAATTATTATTTTAACTAGGGTGGTCCATCTATATACTCAATAAAATATGTTCTAGTTGGGAAATTTTCAATTATACTAGGACATATTTTTCAAATAATTAAATTTCAATTAATTAATTAAAACTAATTATATGCACACCCAAAAGAAGAGAATGAAGAAAGTTGTCAACATGGTCTGTAAGTACCATTTCCAATGCAAATTAATTACTGCATACCACAAAATAATAGTGATATTTATGAATCTTAAATACAAGTTGTCCATATCTCTTCAATCAAGGAAGCACCCCAAGAAAAATAAATTAAATATTTTTTATCTTAATATTAAGTATTTTGCTGAATTTTATCATTTTCATGGATGCATGGAAGGAAATTTTTCCAGTTCTTCAAACTTTCAAACAAGTGTATGGGATGAAAGTAAGGGTGGATGCATAGAATCCTTTAATGTGAAGTTGTGTGTGAAATCTGACATTATTGCAGGTGGGAGAGTTAGCAGGAGTCGCGGTGGGAGCAACTGTAATGCTCAATATGCTCATAGCCGGGTATCAACATTTCTCTTTACTAATCAAACAAATAATAATAGTCAAGCAAATCTGTGTTCAAAAAGGGCAAAATAGCTATTATTTTACATTATTAGAAAGGATTGAACATGCAACATAGCTTACTTTATGAAGCAAAACTGAATACTAGAAGTGATATTATAAAGTCTCCTGAATAGTTGAAACTGTAAATTAACCAGACAGCACTACGTAGCAGCGTTGCCTACTTGATCCAATAGCATTGAATTTCAAACAAGACAATTCATTCAACATAAAACTTAGTATCAAAAGCAGTTGAAGAACATAAAGAGCCTAGGTTTAATTCTCAATTACTGTAAATATGGGTTTTAGAGGGAAATCACGATTCAATGTCAACGTTTTGACTGAAGCGATACCATTTAATTTAGTAAAGAATCTCCTTCTACCATTTAATTTAGTAAAGAATCTCCTTAATTAATGCAATAGATAGCGGACACTTCTTTAATAGTTGAGAAGTATTAAGATGATCTCTTGAAACCTCTTTTCTGCGTGCTACTCCTTGCAGACCATCAACAGGTGCTTCAATGAATCCAGTGAGAACACTGGGCCCAGCGGTAGCAGCGAACAATTTCAAGGCCATATGGGTTTACCTAACCGCTCCCATCCTTGGGGCGCTGTGTGGTGCAGGAACCTATTCTGCAGTCAAGCTGCCAGAGGAAGACAGCGATCCAAATCCTGCAACATCAAGCAGCTTCAGAAGGTGACGGATCAACACCATCACCTGCAAATGATAAAGAAGTCAACAACTGGTCAAGCTGGTGTAAAGCCTGCAACATCAAGCAGCTTCAGAAGGTGACGGATCAATACTATCACCTGCAAATGATAAAAGAGTCGACAACTGCTCAAGCTGGTGCATAGACATATTAGGCATAAGAAAAGAAAAAGAAATGAATAAGCCTTATGTCTGGATCAAATATATGTATCGCGATTAAGCGAGTAAAACAGTTTATGAAGATTGAGAGTCGTCCCATCGTTTAAATAGTACATATTGGAGTTGGGTTGCAAGTTATGGTTGTCTTTGAACAAAAAAAAAAAATGGAATTAAGGTAAGTTAAGCAACGTTGTCTTGGTTTTCTCTTCGTTATTTTTGCTTCTGTTGCTTGTCAAGTCTGTAAAGGATTGAGATTTAAGATCTAATCTCCAAAAAACTGAAAGAGATTTGTAATGACAGTGAAACATCCATCATGTATGTGATAAAAATCTGATAGATTCTACACCCTATTAGAACGGAAACAAGGAAACTCTCGAGTTAAGAATGGAAAGAAAATCCTTAGTTAAAAGCCGCCTTTTGTAGACCACATATCAAGAGTTATTGTTGATCTCGATTAAGAAAGTAAATTGTTCATCACAAACATGCCCTTGAAAATATAAGAAATTCTTTCGCCAAAGTTGCTACAACGAATTTATGAATTAACCGATAAGAATCTACTTCGTTTCTGGATTATAGACAAGCTCCATACACAAAAGTCGTAGTCTTGTAAGCATGAGTCCAATCAATCATCATAAGCTGTAGTACAACAGATCTAACCGGTTAATCCTTCAGAGAAAGTTCAGACTATCAAGATGCACCAACATACTTAATGTGAAAGACCAATATGACAAATTAGAATGATTAAAGGAAAACTAAAGCTTTCAGGCAACTAGAATTGTCACTTTTCGTACTCAACACTTCTTAGTCCTTGGTAAACCAAATCCAAACTTTCTAGTGTTTTTTTGGTAGAAATTTGGCTTAGAATGACGTCGAGCATCTAAAGAAGCATTACTTGCAAGAAAAAAAAAATGCTTGACTTCTGGAAATCTTCTTCTAATTTCAGGTGGGAACAAGTTCATCCTCTAATTTCTATATGCCCTGAGCAACATTAAACAACTAAGCTAACCAAAACTCAGATTAAGACATTCTTCTAGTTAAATAGCCGGTCATTCCTTCCACATATTCCGTAGAAATTTACATTGACTTGAGAAAATTTAAGTTCAATTCCCAGTCACGGCCTCATCACATCATCACTATCAAACATGTCAAACAACCATATAGAAATCCCAGCTATAGAAAATCTCAAGGGAAGCATAAAAATAATTTTCAATAAAAACTGACAAAAAAACAGTAGAATGCAATAATAGAACGAAAATGCTGACCTAAACTACGCTCTGTATTGTTGCACCTTCAGCTAAATTATCTTCTTTCTTTTTCTATCACAGCTACAAATAAATGCTAACATCAAAACTTATCAGCTGCCAAATAAACCAAAACGGGTCTTCACATCTCCTAAAAGACCAAAACGTCAAAAATAATTTCCTCCATTTTCTTTTCTGTTCCCATACTTTCTCACCAACCAAGCTGACTTCTCCCTTCTCCACTGCAAAAGGGCCCGACCACAACAATCCAATCCCCAAAAGACAAAACCCACTAAACATTTGGCTCAAAACGTCCACTCAAACAGCAAAACATGTCGGCTCCAAACCGAATCACTTCCAGGTCGATCTGAGAATTTTCTCCACAAAGAAAGCGCCGAAGAGCCAATCAGTACACCGATTATATCGGTACCGGAAAAGTCCAATCCGGTACGGGGCCTCCTTCCTATCCGTACTGAATGGATCCTGTGGAATTTTTACCGTGAAAAACCGCCGGCTTAGAGGAGGTGGGTAAATTCAAACTATACTATCTAAACTGGTTACTTAGGTCCACTTAAATTGATTTAAAAAATTTTAAATTAATATTTTATGAAGTGTTATTATTAATTTAAATTATAAACTTTTAAATTAAATTAATTAATTAAATATTAAATTATTAAATTATAATATTAATATTATATAATAAAATAATATATTAATTATTTTGTTAATATTATAAAATAAAATAATATAAAATTAGGAGTAAGTAAATTTAAAATGATATAATCTAAACCGCTTAATTAAATTAATTTAAATTAATTTAAAAAGTTTTAAATTAATATTTTATAAATTATTATTGTTAATTTAGATCGTGAATTAAATTAATTTTAAACTATAAATTATTAAATTAAATTAATTAAATAGATATTGAATATATTTCTTACTATCATAATATAATATTAATATTATATAATAAAATAATATATTAATTATTTTATTAATATTATATAATAAAATAATAAATTTATCATTTTAAAATTAAATCGAGAAGCAACTTAAGATAAATTTTACCTTTTAAACTCAATTAAATTAATAAATTATTTTTATTCAAGTTTAAAATTCAAACTTATCTAAATCAC
>JAWDEX010180909.1:0-14124 GCA_035221805.1 Trichilia hirta | reverse complement strand
ATGGGACCAACATATACGCTATTCAAGTAACTGTTCAAGCGTCCCATCACATTAGGGTGTGTCATGCCCTGCAAGTTACAGTCACTCATTATTACTCCAGACCTAACGTGAAAGAATAGTAAAAAGATTTACCTAACCACCATACCTACTCCTGTCGAATCAAACTCCCGTTCTCCAATACTTACATGTGTCGAGGCTTTATAAAGGGTGAAGCAATACATGAGAAAGAATTCTTTTTTTCAAGGGGATTCCTTAAGGGGCCCATCTTCGAACAGTTAAGAGAGAGGGATTGCACTCTTAAATATTTCTCGAGTCCAGCTTTTTGGGTGGGTAAAATACTTAAATACTCATACTTTCTCTCTTTTCACTTACCCCTGTATAGTTCATTGATTTTAGCATCGGAGTTTACTAGCCGATAATCTAGCTTCACTCCTTACTCGTTTTTCTGTGATTTCAAGTAATCTCTGAAAAAGCTCTACGTCGATCGCAACAGTAAATCTGTTTGATATACTGAATTTTTTGTCTCTGAAAAATTTAGGCATTAATAGTTAATATTATTATTTATACTCAAAAAACATGTGATATAATAATATTATCTTTAATTTAATCAAATTTTATTTTATATATAATTTATACTTAAATTATTTAATTTTTATTTATAAATTATATGATTTATGTATTAAGTAATTAGATACTAATATAAAAGATATAAATTACAGTTCTTTATAAATAAAAAATTATTTATTGTTATTTATGAAATGAATATTTTATAATATAAAATTGCAACCCTTTTAATTTATCTTGATTATTGGATTAGACTATTGTCAATTAAAATATATTAAATAAATATCATTAATTTTAATTCATATAAATTTTAATAAGTTTAATAGATTTTAATTTTAAATAAGTAATAAATTTGTATTTATATATTATATTTTTCGAGTTATCATATAGCCAGATTTAATAGTATAGTCAAAATCTTGATAAATCAAAATTTTAATTTGATAGATGTATACTTATAAAATAAAATCTATAAGTATAATATTTACCGAAGTTATTTACAGTATTTAATTATTTTAATTTGTGGTGTTTATTAAATAATAATATTTATTTATAAATTGCTCTTACAAATATAAATATATTAAGATAATTATCCAATGACTTAATGTAAATAGGTATTTAAATAGCGTCATGTATATCATGATACCAGTGTTAATTACGGATATGAAATAAAGGATCAATTAACTAATTATTATTAATTCAATATCAGGTATCAAATAATTGGATATCTATTTTATTAAGTTAGAGTTAGAAAGTTTATGAGTTTGCAATCCCTCTACTAACTCATTTAATTTTTTCTTAAATCGCATATTTATAATAAAATAATTTATTTAAAGTATAAATGCATCTGTTATAAGAAAAAAAATAAAGTAGTCTTCACACAAAATAAAACATATCTATAGGCAAAATTTTTTTAAAAATAATAAAAAATTACAATCACATTATTAATTTTGTACTGAAGTAATAAAAAAGGATTTTTTATTTATTTATTTTTTTTTATAGATTTAATTGTTAAAATCAGATTTCCAAATGTTCACTTGGGCCAGCATATCGCACCTTCTAACTGACGATGAGTTGACGGGGTTGAGTAGAATGATAGAATCGTGTTGTTGACCACTTCCTGTACGTTAGGAACTTTGCAGGCTAAGAGCCTATAGCTTTTGCCATGAACTCTCCGCTGACTAGTCAAAAGCCCAATAGAATATGATGGTTCAAGTCGCACAATAGGTTTGGTCCTTTTAGCCTAATTCAATTTGAAAATTCGAAAACCCCATTTTTAAAATTTTGAAACTTGTTTGACTTAATAGGAACCCATAGAATTTAGATCACAAAACAATTAAAGCATTGTGCATGGAAGACAAGACTCAGATCCAACAATAATTTGCATGCAACAGATTGGCTATAATTTTAAATGAAGTGTGTATTTTGAGTGATTAGGATTAATTGATAACTAGTTTATTTAAAAATAAAAATTGGTTTGAAGGATTTTGTTAAATCAATTAACGTATCAAATAAAGGTAAATAATTCTTTTTACAATTGAATATTTATATATCCAATCAGAAACCTGTATCAGTGACACTCACGGTGATAAGTCCCAAATTAAAAATGAAAATTAGGCTCCAAAGTACAACTAGTCCAATTAATACTGGTGAAGTGTTACGTGGGAGAAAGTCCGTTTGGTTGTAAGCATCTAAAATGCGTCCAGTAAAACTCGAGTGGTAATAACTTTGAAATCAAAGACTTACCCACCAAATGGAAGAATTTGGTTTGTATTGGTTTCATAACTCACCCCGACCTTCTCAACCTTATCTTATCTACAACAAGAACTAGAAGATTTAGATTTTTATGCTGTTGACAATCATTGTCGGGTAGATAGATTTGTTGCACTATACATACCATCATCTTTACTTTCTGTTTCCACCAACCTAGGGGGACTATTGCAGGGAAGACATCCAATCTCTTTTACTTTTTCAAAAGAAAGATACGAATTCCTACTAGTTGTAATTAATTTTGTAATAATAAATAAATTTGAATGTTTCCTTCCATAACCATACAGTATTAATGTTCTCTTTTATCCAAATTAACGAAAATATTCTAAAAAAGTCTCTTTATACATGTAAGAATATGATATATTCCCTTCAGTAACAAAATCAGTTAGTAAATAATTAAATTATTTCGAGTGTAAAGAACACAGACATCGAAAATATAAGTAATATTAGGAATACAAACTTTTTTACAAAGTAATATAATATATTATTATTGGTTAACAATAACATGTAATCAATTCAATCATACTACGTGAGTTTATACACAAAAGTTTGAGTCTCTAGTCTTACTGTAAACATGTATATTACTTGTACAAATGAATAAGCCCTCCTTCACTTGAAGACACAGATAGGTGCAAAATGAGTGGGGAAAAAAGGAATTGGTTCGGTCGGTCACAGGCTAAGCAAAGCATGCAAATGAATGTAAATACTTTTTGGACTAAGATTCGCTTGGCAATCTTTTTTCATTTCGCTATGAATACTTCGACATTTATAGTACTTGTACATTATATAGAGTTTCACATCAAAAATTTATATCATAATATCCTTATATATTTTATGCAACAATAAAGAAACGAAGAAAAAGATAAATATTAATTCTGATAACTATATATATCAATTCTGATAAGAATATATGATCGGCTTTTCGCAGCCTGAAAGGAAGTATAATCCGTCGTGAATATTCTACCCTGTAAAAGGGTTGAAAGGTTGTGGATGGGAATGTGTTCAGAAAGCGCTTAATTTTTTTATGATGAAATTCATTGTGATGGCAATTTGGCGTTCAAGGTTCTACGTGATCTTTCTTCATCATTATGAGCTCATTTTAATGTTTATGGAATTGCTTTTCCATTAATGCATCTGTTATATATTGAACACCAATTCGAATTATAATTGTCTTTCTTTGATTCCAATGAGATTATATCAGAAACATCGACGCATAAATGAGTCGTCTTGTTCAGATGGGAACTACGGAATCGTTGGTCACCAAAATCTTTCGGGAAACGGATATTCAATAACTCGAACCAATTGGGGATATCTGTAGAATGTCCTACGTTCTGGTCCCATGCATTGGCCAATGTGGAGTCTTAAAAAGAGGGAGAGAAAGGTGAAATCAAGCGCACCAAACTGGCTTTCTGTGGAAAGCGGGGAGCCCTACTTATACCGTCTCCCATTATTGAAAGCAAAAGATATGATCTACAGGGACGTTTTAACCACAGAAAGAGATTGCTTTGCAAAAAGACGACTTTAATTAAGCATTTCCGAAAGGAAAAATGTCAGAACAATAATTGCTCACACTTGCATGGTTGAGATGCAGCATTTCTATATTAGCAGTACCGTAAATTATGACTCGCATTTCCCTTGAGGCTGCATTTACATATATATTTGATGAGATACGGGAAAAGTGACTAAAGTGATTGTTCGGGATAAGTACCTGAGACTACTGAGAACTTTTTCTTTTTGTCAATGACGATTTTAGACACAAAGTTAAACTTCAAAACATTTGTTTTTTCCTATTAATGAAAATCTCGGCCAATGATGTTTAAACCTTAAAATCTCTCCATTAATAAAAATTTTAGATATGATGATAAACCTGATATCTCTTTCTCCTTATTCATGAAAGTCTCAATTTTGACATTAAATTTTGAAATCTTTTCATTAATAAAGATTTTAAATATGGCATTGAACTTGGAGATTTTCCCGTCAACAAAGATCTTAGATATAACATTAAACTCTAAAACTTCTTTATCAATAAAGATTTTAAATATGATATTGAACCTAAGATTTTTTATTAATAAAGATTTTAGATATTAAGTTAAATAATGAAATATCTTTGTAACAGTTATTTTGGCCGTATGAAACAGTCAAACAAATTTTTTTACAACTAAAAGGATATTTTTTAACCCAATAATTATGGCACATGATAAGAACTCACGATTCTATGATTTTCGAAAAAATTATAATTATGAAAGACATGATGATAATTAAACTCAAAAGACAATATAAAGGTATAAAAAAAAAATAAAGGATGAACACATTAAGTTAAGTTACTAAATTGTTTTCATTTTTTCTTTTTAAAATTTTTTTCAAGAAAAACTCTAATTTAAATATCAAAAAATTTTTGCCAATCGTCACCTCTTAATACTTTTTGT
Source organism: Trichilia hirta (assembly GCA_035221805.1). Lineage (NCBI taxonomy): Eukaryota > Viridiplantae > Streptophyta > Magnoliopsida > Sapindales > Meliaceae > Trichilia > Trichilia hirta. The sequence continues at coordinate 9,367 of JAWDEX010180909.1, read as the reverse complement.
AATTTCAGACTATCAGAACTCTAATAAGGAGGAAAAGAAAAAACGTTCTAGTATTCGGAGTTAAAAAAGAAGAATTTTTGTACATCAGCGACGATAATCCGGTAGTACACAAAATAATATGCTTTACAAAAAAGAGAGTGGAAAAAGCAGATTTTCAGGACCTACAAATTAACAACCTGACAAAACAAAAAGGCTATATAGACCAACTGCATGCTCAAGCAAACCCAACTAAATAATAAACAAGCTAAATAAAGACAACCGATTAAAATCTCTCCAGCCAGAACAACGAAACTATCTTAATTATTTCTTCCCTAGTCGTACATGAACTTCCATCTCATGAAAATTTCATTCATAATACTAGTTATCGCTTTCCCATAGTACATTGGTATTAGTTATTAATGCATGGATAGATAATATATCGAGAGTCTAGAGCCCTCGTTGCATATCCCTTAATGTCACATAATTGAGCATCCAATACTTCCATCATCGTCGTAATAATCATGATCATCATTGAAATTATGGATAGGATCGGATGGTGGAGCTGGTATGTATCTCCCTGGTTGAGAATAGGAACAGGAATGCATGGAATGTGTATAATACGATGTGCTAGCACTTGGATAGTTCGTATTGTAACTTACTCCATACATTAATGGAGGCGGAGATGCGTAATACATGGGTGGATATTCTTGTTGCAAAGGTGGCAGGTAGGGGTGATCTTGATGAAATGAATTGCCGAAGTTCAACGAGGCCATAGACGGAATCGAGCCTGTAGTAATTGCCACTTGAGGACCAGTGCCTAAGGATTCGTTGCCTACGTTTCCTCCTTCGCTATCACCAGACTTACCCTTTTGTCCTTTCGTTTTCTTCTTCTTCTTGTCGCCACCACCACCAATTTCACTGGTTTCCTCTTTGGTTATTTCCATCTCCGATGTCTTGTCGCTGACTGAAGCGTTTCCGTCAGGTTTCTCGGGTGTATTCATCTTATCATCATCACCAACTTCCTGGCCATCCGTAATTTCTTTTGACTTGTCATTGTTCTTTGACTTTCCGGATTTTTTCTCCTTCTTCTCAGACTTTTCTGGCCAGAGCTCGGCGTGTTTTCCTGATCTCAGAAGCTTCTTAATGAGAGCCTCTGCGTCAACGTTGCCAGTTACAATAACCTTATGCTGCTGTGAATCTATAACCGCAGTATAGACACCTGAACGATGAAAAATTACACAAACTTAGCAAAACACACACACTCACGAATATATATTAAATTTGAAAAAGAGTACTGTAGCAGGATTATCAAATACCGTCAATTTCTTTCAGAACTTTCTTGACTTTTTTCTTACAGCCTTCGCAATGGATTAACACTTTCAAAACGCACGTCTGTAGACAAAGTAGTGGAGATATATTGAGATTGAATTAGAAAAAGTGTTTCGAGAAACGAAGATCGAAGAAGAAGAATAGGATATTATGAGGACTTGCTAACCTGATATTTCAGTGGTTGTGGTTCTGGAGCCTCATCAGCTGGTTTGTTTGCCATCTCAGAAGGAGTGAAGTGGAGAGGAAGGACAGGAGGCGTTGAGTTTGTAGGCTGAGGTATAAGCGGAATGAAGTGAAATGGGAGTAAAACTGAAGTTAAATAAAAGCAACGATAAGGGTTTGTTTTGGTGCCACGTCGTGTTGAACCTTGCAACTTGTTCTTGTTTCCTAGTATTATTAAACAATGAAATCTAACGAAATTTAATGCTTAGCGAATTAAAAAAAATGAACAATTAGGTCCAATTTTCTTTTTCATTTTACTGTTATTTTTCTTGTTTTATTTACAATTAATGAATGGAAAAAGAAAATAAACTACCCTTTTTTCATTTAATAGGTTCATTTCTGGCTGGAAAATAGTTCTTTAATTTTATATTAATTTCATTTTTTTTTCAAATATACATTTATATAAATCTAATTCCTTATAAAAGACAATGATTTTTTTTGTTAATTTAATTTACTTCAAATGTAACATTAATTACAACGAACCAAGTTATCGCCATAATTTATATAGGATATACCTTATGAATTTATACTTAATTAATAAAATTATGTCCTATATATAAAAATTATATACGTCATAATTTTGCTTAACATATAAAATGTATATATATTTTTTATGTTGGAAAGTCTTTTCATCCATCTGTGCCATGGTTCAATTTGATGTGAACCAATCAAATTTGAGTAATATCATTCAATACTTTTTCTTTTTTCATACTATATTATATATAATAATTTGGGCTTCGAATTTTTGGTGAGACATCATAAATAGACACCTATTCTCATTACTCTTAACACTTGACACTTTAAATATTTATTTTTGTTTTGAATAGGTGATCACTTAACATCAAAAATGAAGGAATAAATAAAAAGGATGTGATCACTTATTCATTTAATTCAGCTTCAGTTTCTTGGTGCTTGTCTTTTCATCACATCACATCTTTGATAATTCATCTGGTATCGGACGGTTACAAGGACTCCATCACATTTTAACTCACACTTTAATTTTTGTGCATGATAATGGATCTAATTGGAAATCCATGTTTCAATTGCACTGCATGATTGGGATTAAAGTCGTGATTGACATGATGGTGTGAGTACGCAATTTTTGTAAAATAAAAATAAAAATATTATTAAAATTAACTCAGCTCGGGGGATCGCGCTTTACTTCTTGAGAAGATTTTGTCCGTTAGATTGGAGGCCTGAATCTAAGCGATTGAATGGCTTGTGGTCGGGGAAGCCGCTAAGGATGGCCTCAGAGTCGTACCGGCGAGTTGACTACTCGGCATTATCTATGGCATGTCCCTCAGAATCTCAAGAGATATCTTAGGAGTCGGAGGAGTTACTGAAATTCTCAGATTGGGCCACGACGAAGTCGGCCTAAAATAGAAAAAAGAAAGAGAAGTTAGCATAGGATTTCAGCGAACACTGCTCGGGGTTAAATGCAAAAGGAGGAGCAAGGAAGGCTAGTCGTGGTCAATTCTAGACTGCAAGTAGGCCCTAGAGTAGGGTTGGGATTGTTAACTGACCGACGGGATGTATCGGACCAATTGATCCAAGGATATCAAAAGCAGGAGTAAAACAAAGAATGTGAGATACGTATAACCAAAACGCATAATTTCCAAGAAAGTACACAAATGCACCAAGCATAACCCAGAAACATACCCAAAAAGCAATCAGATCTAACAGTAAAAACAGGATTTTTATCAAAGTCGTTACCAATGAAACACATCAACAGAAATTATAAACCAAAAGTGCACCCAAAGTCTACACATAGAGGGATCACGGAAACCAGAAACCGATTCGGATTCTATGCCCTAAGCTGCGGAAAAGAAGTTCAACGATTCTAGAGTAGCGTAATTAAAAGCTTCAGCAAGTAAAGAAACAAAAAAATTAACCACCAATCTGAAAATCGAGACCTTTTTCTTTGGAAGTATTTAGAATCGCAGGAGAAATCGCAGACTATAAGGCAAAATCTCTGCTTTTAGTTCCTGCAATATACATTACAAAAGCTACGGGAGCCTTTTTATCTCTTTATTATTTACTTTGCATAATATTTTTCATTGTGGATCGCACATTCGATCTACAACACAAAAGCTACGGTTAATTTTCAGTTTTGCAAAATTAGGAGAACAATACCAAATACTTACATTAATCATACAATTTGTACAAAAAAATTTTATATCTTTAATTTTATTGCTAAAATAAAGACACAAAACCAATTCCATGATTTTTATGTTGCCAGCATACGCTGCCCTGCATATTTCCTAAACCCTCTCGACTACTACAAATATAGTCTTTGCTTTCGCTTTTGCTTACCCCCATCGTCAGTAATAATATGAAATTCGGACAGGGAATCATACATGCTTGCTTGAAAACATTGACTCAGAAAAAGAGAGAAAAAAAGACTTGAGGCAACCTCCTGCCAATGCTTTTGCTTCACCTTCTCAAAGTTTTAGTGGAATTCCGGACACTAATATGGTGCATGGTGAATAAAGATTAGAAAAAAAGAAAATTACATTATATTAACAGTAATAATATGAAATTCCCTCACTGTATTTGGGATGTAGTTATGATTACAAATCTTGAGCACATTTCTTGGACAGAGCAATTTTCCAGGATCTCCTGAGCACTTGAATGGAGCATTCAGAAAAGTAGTTGAATGCACCATCCCCATTGAATTTACGCAACCATCTAATTTGTTGTCGTAGTCACATTAGTTTAATTCAATTCAATTCACCTAGATTGGTTTGGTGAAGGAATTCAATAGTCCAAGTTCAATCATTCAGTTTATGTCTAAAATTAATGATGCTGGGAAAATTAAGCAAAGCATATTGCACCACTGTTACCATACCGTAGGATATTTCTAACATAAGTATTGATAGGTAGATACTTTGGTAAAAATTTCTCCAAGGAAACTTGAGCACTTATTGACTATACAAAGTAATGATCCCCACCGTATTGTACTATGAGACTTAAGGTCCAAAGCCAATAACAGACAAATTGAACTCTACAACTATCTCATTCAAAGTTCGACACTACACCACGTAATCAAATAAACAAAATATACTTAAAGAATGCGAACTAATTAACATATCTTTATTATAACCACCAAAATGCTTGCCAACTCTACCCATATGAAAGAGGAGAAAAAGCACTTTTTAACGAAGCTGCAAGTTCTAGGTCTCTCCCTCAATAATTTTCTTTGCAGGAGAAAGTTTCCAAGTAAGAACGAAATGCAAAAGTAGGATTGTGCAAAAGATGGCAATTAACATTTTCATGAAAATACAAAGTACTTAGCACTGCTCACCTCCCACTTTGTATAAACCAATGGTTTTGTCAAGCTTTTTAGGCTATAGAGATATGAGACAACACTTGGCACTTGGAACACTAAATTGCTTTTTCTTCTTTCTAAATAACTAAAAATTATCATAAAAGTCACTAAATCAAATGATAAAAAAGAAAAGAAAAAATCAGCAAAATCCAACGGCTGCAATGCTCTTAATGCAGTACACAAATAGTACAATGTCATTGAAGTTTATGTTTGAGATTGAGATATAGTGACTTGTTAATCCATAGTTCCTATATGATAAGATCACTGATTTTCAAGTATATGGGTAGTTTGTAAACATTTGCTACCAAGTAAAAGTGAATGGCTATCAAACATTTTAACTGTTACACTTTCAAAAATAAGTAAAAATACAAGTAGAAACATACCTCTAATGGACTTGCTAACTGGGAGCTGAAACAACCCTGGACTCTTAATGGCGAAGGAAATAGGTTCAAATTCATTGAGGCAAAAATAAAATAAACAAAGTGCAACTTGAATTTGACCAACTGAAGCAGACAAGCAATTGCTGGAGAAAAAGCTGTCTAGTTTCAAGCAAATACGAAGCTCAGCAAGTTCAATTTGATTAAAAAGGGCGCCCGTATATTACTATACGAAAATATTAGCCATTGAATACAGACATTAAATAATACTGAGCTAGTATTTTAACCTATATATGAAAGAGGTACTCTAAATAACAGAATCAATCCTAAGAGCAAGGTGAGCTGTGCATCTGTTTCTGAAGTGAGCTGTGCATCTGTTTCTGAAGTAACTACAAACAACTTCGGGGGAAATTATGTTGAGAGACTCAAGAAGTTTAAAACTACACTTTTCTTCGTTGAAGAAAGCATCAGAGTGATTCCCTTCAATTCTCTTCAGCTTCTCTCATTGACAAGAGTGAACAGAATTTATCCTCAATGAATCGAACTTCTCTTCATCAGATTTTCACTAAAACCAATACAAAGGCATCCTGTCTCCTCAAGTAAGGGCTACATCACTAAACAAGTGTTTTATCTACTCAAAATATCTCCCAGATCAGCTTCAGTTTTACACAGAAGAAGTTACTCCTCAGTATGCCATCAGTGGTAGATCTTTTAGATTGCCGGGATGACAAAAAACACTAAGTTTTCAACTACCAAAGGCCCAGTCAGTCAGTAATAGCACATCCACGAAGGAGTGATTCCCACTTAACAAGAAGAACTCACTTGAAAGTATTACAGCGAAGGAAGAACAAAAAAAACAAAGTTGAGATTCTTAAGTACAAAACTATGAGATTATACAGAAACTTAAATTAAAAATCCATAAAAATGAAATTTAAAAAAGATCCAAAAATAGTTAAGAGTTACATAACGCAGCAAATAGAAAACTTTTAATTGTTCAAGTGAATAAATGAGGTACTTTTAGTAACTAATATGCAAACCAAGTCATGGTGAAAAATAAGCACAAATCCTTTTGTTAAAAATACACTGGAAAACGTCAAGCACTAAATGTTTGATATGCTCACAAATAGCACAAACTATTACCATAAAACTTTTCTGCAAGCAAGAACATCTACAATAACAGAAACAAGAGCTGATACGGCTCCATCTCTTGAAAGCCAAAACTCAGTCCAAGTCAAGGGCCTTGTGAGCTCAAATAATACCTTACGGAATTATTCATTGAAGTCATCGAGTGGTCCACTGTTATCAACCACGATGTTTGCCTTTTTCCTTTTTATATCTAGCGGCATCTGAGCATTTATCCTATTTCTAGCATCCTCCTGACTAGTTCTGTCTCTGGCCATAAGTCGGTGAAGCTGGGTATCAGGTTCAACCCATACGACAATAATGGGCTTCGTCCACTTATCCATCTTGCCCTCAAACAACAAAGGTATGTCAAGGACAATTACCTTACAACCCTTTACCCAGAGCTTAAGAATTTCCAAAGAGACACGAGAGGAAATATGAAGAGCCAACAGCCTTCAAAAATATGAAAACCGAGTTTCAAAACTGACGCAGTTTGCAAGTTTGTGACAAATTATCCAATGTAACCTCCAAGCAGTACGTTTCTGAGTACAACGCGGCCAAATAAGGCAACGTAGACAAAAGGGAATGGCGTAGAATCTTAAGAACTCATAAAACATTTAACTCAAACACCACAGTTCAAAACAAAAAGCATTGGAAATTTTAAGATCTAGCTTAATGATTGGAAGGAAACTTTCATACTTCTTCTGATTAAGAATTGGGCTCCAGTACTGAAATGAATAAACCGCTGCTTCAAAGAAGATATCAACTTAACCTACATTCTAGGCACTTTTACCCAGTGCATCAGTGGTAACTCAAATCAGGATAAGGTTCCGCTTCAACACCGGGAAACCTGATTCAAATGGGCAGTAGACAGCAGTCAGCTTACATTTTCAAAGCCACAAATCGTAATCGAAATTATATTAATTAGTGTCTTGGAGATACAAACTCTTTGTACAAACTCAAATACGAACTGCTATGCAACGATTGCATTAGTTAATGAAAATACAAAATTAATGCAATTAATAAATTATGTGAACTAAGTAGGATCAAATATGATTATGTCATGTTAATTTTTACACATAAGTTTGTATCCTAAACATTATTTTTAAATTAATATAACAATTTTTTTTTCTAAAACTAAGATAATAATATGAATCATATATTTGAATGAACTAAATTTAAAAATTATTAGCATCACATGTAGCACCCTAGGTGACTTTCAAAGTCTAACATCACCAAATTAAATATAAACTCTAGGTTCTCTTAGACATCAAAGGAGAAAGTTTAGGAAAAGATTGAATATAAATTCCGAATTCTCTTAATATCAAATGAGGTCTTTTTGGTGGATGACCGACTTTGAATGGCCAATTCTAGAGATTACCTAACTTTTCCCGGTGATGTAGGACTTTGTAAATCACCTAAGGTGTTACATTCACCCCTCTTTTCGAGTACACACGTCCCCGTGTGTGTGTGTCTTCTTTTGTGGAGAGCCACTCTGATACCAACAAAAACACCCAAAATTTGTTAATTCTAATTCATACTTAAGTACATAAAATAAATAAAATATAATAGTTTTATATGTCTAAAACTTTATTTTTCCAAAGCTTACACATAAATGAATAAGACTTATGGTCTTGTCCTAATTATTTTATATTTATCTTCCAATATCCTCGAAGATTTCAGATATTGAGAAATAGTAATTTTGACAAAAGGTGAATTATCAACTCTGTAAGTATTTCACGTAAGTTTTTTGTTGATATAATCAATGATTTTTCCTTTTAATGACACTAAATCAAATGGAAAAATTTTCTAAAATCATAGCTAAAACAAGCAATCATAATTTGTTTATGGCAATGACAACACATTGTTTAAAAAATTCTTAATAAAATATAGATACTTTAATATAACAACTCAAGTAAGTAGCATTTCCTCATCCGAGATGATTAGGAACTTATTTATATAGCATCTCTTGTTTATAACGGGGAATTTTATCATAATATATTATATTATCTTATGTTTACACAGAGCATTCATATCAAATTTCACTGGCAAAAGTCACCTATCTCTCCAAATAACCCAACCATCACATAATACATCAAATAACTATTTACTTTGAGTCAAAAACTTTTTTTTTTCTTCTTTTGTTCTTTAAATTCATATTTGTAACCAATTTCACATTGACATATTAAAAAAATATATATTTGCGAAAACATTAATTTCTTTGTAATGACCTGTATGTGACACTTTGTATTATATATGGTACTTTATTTTTGAAATTAACAGTTTATAGCCTATTGCCCATCCTAAAAGGCGTTCTCAAATAGTCTTAAAAGGTGACCCTCATATATTATGTATTTACAATAATAATTTTTGTACATTTTAGAAAGTAAAAATTGAATGAAAAAATTCAAATCATTTCAAACAAAATCATGTATAGTTTACTTGCAAAGCAAAATAACTTTTTAAAATATAATTTCGAAATTTCTTTGAGAAAATTATATATAATTTACTTACCTTAAATTTTAACGTTTTAAATAATTTTACTAATTCAATATGATATAATCTCATCCTATAATTAAACTAGTAACCTTATCAACTATTTAATATATTTTTACTTATTTCTTAATAATTTTCTAACATAATATTGTCGTGTGTGTGTGATCATATGCATACCACAAAACGCATTGGAAACAATAATTTTATCAGGATATCCTTATTTTTTACAAATTAAACATATTTAATTTACAATCACCAATCTTTAGTAATTCTTTGATGAAGTGTAGCACTAATAATGTGATACCTTTGAGAAATTAAACGCCTTTGATTTTCTACTAACTGGTTAATTCGAGAGAAAGAATGAAAGAGCTGAAGAGGAAGGCAAAAAAATTAAAAGTTGAATGCCTGAGAAAGCAAAATTCTCAAAAACATTTTGCTTCTGTTTTTATAATTTTATAACAAATATCATTGGGACCCCAAAACTATAAAATATCATTCAGACCCCTAATCATAA
>JAWDEX010180898.1:0-14127 GCA_035221805.1 Trichilia hirta | reverse complement strand
TTAAAGTGATCAAATATAATTAAATAAATTATAGACTTAATTTATTAAGAAAGTATCATTCTTTTAATGTATAGAAAATTGGGTCTTATTTTTTATTTAATGACTAGTCAAATAAAAATAAACAATATAAGTTACTTAGTTATCTAGAGTTTCCTATACCAATTAGGTTATCCTTATTAAACCAGAATATAAATAAAATGTTAATATGACATTTTATTATAAGAACAGCTACAATGAATAATAAAAAGAATTCTCTGTGAAAACTTTATTATTTAAAATTTTAAAAATCTATAATCATATGATTGTTTAAAAAATTATTTTATAATATAAATTCAAGTATTTATATTTTTTCGATGATTTAACATAAATATTCTTTTAAGTTTATAATATTATTTATTAGTAATGTTGTAGTCCAACAAATGGTATCAAAATCTTCTCGTATTGAATCATTAAAAAAATTATTTTCTTTACAATTAATAGAATATACACATATATGTATTATACGATTAAATTTATGCATGTATATGTATATTATTTTTGATAAATTTTTTTGATACATGCATAATACATGATGTATTATAGATTTGCACATGATCTATTATAGGGTTAAATGTATAAACTGTTATTTGGACTTTATGTTTTGTACTGGTGGGGTAATTAAATTTCAGTGTACCGTTTTGGTATGTCAGTAAAACTCGTAGAATCAAAAATCAAAATTTGGCAGCTACCGCTGGTGGATTCCATGAGGAAAGGGCGGCGGCAGCTGCAGTAAAACGAATGACACTCCAATTTTGCAATTTTGAAAAATTTTAAATAAGTTCAATTTTGGAAAATTTTAATTAAGTACAGATTTTAAAATTTTTCAATTAAGTTCATAATTTAACTTTTGTTTTTCAATCAAGTTCAAAAAAGTTTTGGATATTTATAGATTTGACCTAAAATTTAGTTTTAATTGCAGGTTAGTTCAGAAAATAAGGTGAGTGTATTTTTGGATAAAAAGTAAGAAATTTTGCAATTTAGTCCAAACTTATATTTTGTTATTTGCAATTTTCAAACAAAATTTTAAAATTTTTCAAACTAAACTAAAGTAAATTTTATATTATAATTTTAGGCCAAATTTTGTAATTATTTTCATTTAAACCAAAATTAAAGTATTTTATAAATTGGACTAAATTTGCAAAATTTTAATTTAGGATAAAACTAAAATTTTTATAATTTTGGACTTAAAATTACAATTTTTTGCAATTTAGTCAAAAATAAAGTTTGAATTTTTTAAATCCTACACTAAAATTTAATTTAATTTAAGTTTACGCTTTTGCACATATATGAGATGAACCCTACCTCTAAGTAGATGAGTATTTATAAAGATTATGAGTTATAAATGTCACTTAAATATTCGTGATACTTCTTTTAGATTTACCATATGTGTTAGACAACAACCAACCAATAATTTTGCTATTAATTATATTTAGATATGTGAGATTCAATATTAAAGAATGTTTAATTGTAAGAAAATTATTAATAAAACATAATGTCCAATTTTTTATTTTAATTTCAGAAGTTATACTTTTAGATTGAATTAAAATCAAATAAATTAATCGAAGTAATATCTTACTAACATAAATTCTATTGTGCAAATTAATTTATTTTGTAAATACGTAATTTATCCAAATATTGATTGGCCCAAAGCAAGGTCAATATTTGACTGAATTATGATTTAGTCTAAAAATAAATTTTTAATTCAAATATTGATAACTTTATGTCTAATAGTCTAAAATAAATTATGTCTAATATTCTAAAATAAACTTTTATTTTAGTATGAAAATAAATTTTAATTCAAATATTGGTAATTTTATGTCTAATATTCTAAAATAAACTAATTGAAGCAAAATCTTATCAAAGTAAGTTCTCTTATTGTCATGCCCTGACCCGAGAATCCTACATGTGACAATTGTCGCAAATCCTTAAGCTATATTCTATTGATTAGAATGCAACCTAAAAATATACAAGGTTGTATTCAAATCATTTTCTTCCAAATCAAAGTATAATTTCTCAATCCATTCTTAAAAAGAAAAATAATAAAACATTATCCATAAAAGCATAACTCTGCTCGAGCATATGTTAAAGAAAAAAAAAAAACCTTTAATACATAACAAGTACTCAAATCGTTTATAAACTCTCAGTTTTCAAGAACATAGAATGATCTCAAATAAATCAATAACAATGTTTTGAGAACTATCAAGTGGACTTAAATAAACGATGGAGTCGAGTTACCATAGGACCACAAAGACGGAGTCCAAGCACCACACAAAGTTCAAATGGAGTGTCTTCTAATAATATCCGAAATGTTAAACTGCGAAGTGTGTATATAATTCTAATCAATGAATAAACTATTATAACTGCATAAACTAGTAAGGTAGAACTACTGCAATACAAAATCATTTTATAAAATGATCATAATATTAAAAAAGAGTTTTCACGAATTATTTCTTTTGCATATTTCAATCATTGGTAAACAAATTTTGAATACACGAGTACTGAGCACATAGAATGTTACTAGGCTTGTGTAAATTTTATTTAAAGCTAAAAATTAGGTAGCCTCCTTTTTTAGTGTCAACCTAGCCCGGGATAATGATCTAAGACAATTGTGGATGTTGTCATCATATAAAAGCCTTGCAACTGAATCAAACATTTTTAAAGAAATATCATAAAATAGTTTTATTTTATTTTATAAAACCATGCCTATCTCTACTAGTATTAGCCTGAGTAGTTACAAGGTGATATAGTGACTATCCTCTATTTACTAATGGGTAATACCTAAAATTTTCACACTTATACTTGCCTTAACTAGTATCTAATCTCTTATGCGATCTCTACTTAGGTCCATCTATAGGCTATCACCTGTAGTTAAAGTAAATACACATAATTCAACCCAAACCTCCATCACCGCATCAAGCATGACATGAAAATCATTTCCATTCATTCAATATACTCATAAAACCATAACATTTTCATAATCCAAATTATTTATCATATATCATAAAATTCACAGGCCATAAAATAACTTTCATATCAAGTTTATATTCATATTCTAGTACATTTAAAATATTTAATCAATTTACTTTAAAATATAACATTTATATAAACAAAGTATTCAAAATCATATACATATATTGATAAAAATCATTTATTCTAATAGATTATGCAATGTAATAATTCACTCACTATATAAGGAGAGTAAGCACTTTCTAACAATCCTTACGTCAGCTAGTCTCTTCTCTTAGGGTATCTATGCGTAATACACACATATCAATAAACACACCAATTTTTATATCTCGATTATCATTAATGCCACCTATATAAAATAATTATACTTATTAACTTGAATTTCTTAGGTTGACACACAATACGAGGCTAAATTCAACGACAACCATTTAACTAATTTTTATTAATGAAATCCCATTGCTTTTTTCTCATTAAAATATCCATCATTCGATTTAGAACCTAAGTTTGATTTCTAATTTACAGTATAAATAGGATTTTCTCAAAATCCTCTCTAATTTTCTAGAATTCACTTTTATTTAACTCACTTTAACCTATAAACAATATATTCTAACTCAATTTATTGAAATCGTGCTCAATTTTTTGGATTCCCTAAATGAACAGTAAGCTTTAAGTTCTAAATTTAATTATACTATAATTTATAATTAGAATGCATTAAAATTCTTAATGATAACTCAACTAAGACCTTAGAACACTATAGATTCCCTTGATGGTGAAAAATTCCAAATTGGGTAAAAACCCTAATTATTCATTCCTACTCAATTACTTAGTCAAAAATAAAAAATAAAGCTTGTAAAATATACAAAGTATTAAGTTCTTATGTTCTAATGCAAGAAAAGAGAATTTAATCAGTGAAAAATCAAAGAAATTAAGAGAAAAAAAAAAAGATTTCATAAAACGAAAGAGGGGAAAGAAATCAAGTTAGAGGAGAGAAAAAGAGAGAAATGATTGATTCTCGCTTGTTTGGCATTACTTATACAATTACTAAAATGTCCTTAAACATAAAGAAGAAAGAAAAATTTAGAAAAGAGTAAAATAATAAAAATAGGGGGGCTTTATGAGCATTTGATGCCGATTGCATAAGGGCCCTTGTGACCAATGTTAGTTACCTCCTATCAACCAAGTTTGGATCCAAGACTAGCATATGTCTTGGGGGCTGAAGTTTGGGCTAGTTTCCATGGGAAAATTGGCCCTAATTTGCTTTCATTTTCAACCCTTATCCTCTTCTATTTTCAGCGATGATTCTACCTTCATGCGATGTCTATTTTCACTCCAATTTCTTCCTAACCACATATTCTTCCATTCCTCTTTAAGCATCAATAATTTTCTTGATTAACGCAAAATTTTCTCAAAAACTCGAGCATTTGACAAAATCTACAATTAAACAACTCTTAACTTGGCACTTTATTAGCAAAATGCTCTCTAATTATATACTAAGCTTCAATGATGTATCGTCTATATGTTAATTATACCTATTCATACATAAAATTAAAATAACAAAAATACCCTTGGATTATAAATTGACTAAAATACCCCTAATATGAAAAACAAAGTTTATAATTCTACAACCTTAAAAGAATTTTGTCTCCAAAATTCTATGTTCTGTGATACTCGAAAATAATGACTATTGTACTCATAAGATATAATAACTATTTTTTAAATTATGGGTATTTTGGTCATTTATTACTCAAGGGCATTCTTTTCATTCTAATTGTATGAGTGTATGGATATCATATATGTATAGATAAAGTAATATTTAGGCAAAATACAAAAGTTAAGAAGATTTTGCTTAATCAAGAATTTGAATCAAGTGCTTATCTAATTTTTACCTAATTTTTAACAAATCTTTATGTTTATCTATATAGGATCAAGATTTATATTATTATAATATTATTAGTTATCAATATTATTTATTAATTATTAATCACACATGTATATTTGCTTAGATAAAACATGCCTAATTTTTAATGGGACTTACTTATTTTTTAATTAATATTTAATATTTTTATTTTTATCTCATAATAATTGTATGAACATATCATTTGAATATGAAATATGTCCTTAGTATTTCGAAATTAAATAACAAAATTTAGTCAATTGTGCTGTCATCTTTAGTTGAAAATTAAAATAATTCCAAAAAAATAATTATATATAAAAAAATTTTAATTTATATATCTGTGTGTGTAATAAGAAACCGGGTGCCAGTGGGTTGAGGAGTATAAAACCATTCCTCACCTCATTAACAATTTGGATTTGCACATTTTTCATAATTTCATCTAAATTTATCTCATTTTGGGTTAGATTCCCACGCAGGCACAATCCTATGACAGATTTTATTATTCCTACTTTTACAACAACTCTAAATTAATTTTTAAATTTAATTATTTAAAAAAAAAACACTTGATTCACACCCATAAAATATTTTCAATTTCTAAAATTTAAGTATTATTTTAGATATTCATGTTAGAATCTAATATAATTAATTTAAGAAATTTTGTACTGTTTTTCTAACAATTCTTTTGGTTATAATTCTCAATATTATTTATTTATGATATTTTTAATCGTAAGTATATATTTTAATTGTTTAGAATTTGTTTAAACTTCAGGATATAATTTTATTAATTCTAGAATTTTAAATATGAGTTATCATATAATTATATTAAATAAAATTTTATTTATTTTAACGCTGTTCTTTGTATAAAATATATATATTTAAAAGTAAGACAAATGGTGTACTCTTTTAATTGGACATGTATTTTTTAACATATTAAATAATTGTTCGTAATTTTGTTTATATAATTTTACATTAAATAACTATTATAGAAGAAGAAATTATTTTACTCATTTATTTAATTTTATTTTAAATAAATATTATATTTAAGAAAATTGTTTCAACACGGCCAAGAAAAATTTTCCAACTTCACCTATGTCTGTATATACATACATGTTTTGGTCTAGATGTTCAAACGTTTTTAAAATAAAGACTCACACAAAAGTTATATTATAAGTGAGTTCATATTTTAAAGTATTACAAAAATTTGGACCTGAAATATCAATATTTGTCTCGATATTTATATCTATATCTATATTTATTTATTATTTATTTATCTATTATAAATAAATAAATAAATAAATATAGATACAAATAGATATAACTATAGATATAAATGCGTGGGTGCATATTAATAAAGTCCCAATTTGATTTCTCTCTGTGCCCACGTAGAATTCAAGTCGAACCACATAGAAATGTTATTCATTTTTTATTTGATATTTTCTTTATTGTAAGTTGTATTAATTTTCTGCCTTTTTAAGTTCATTCCTCAAAAACAAATTATTGTTGATTCTCGAGCACTGCAAAATTGGGTTTCAACACATTCAATTTTTATTAGGAATTTGTAATGGCATGTGGTAAGCATTAAGAAGAGAAGTATGTATCCACACAATCAAATATTGCTTTTCTTTTTGTGAAGAAAATGTCAATGGCTTCTTCTTCTTCTTTTTCTTACCTAATCTTTATATGTAAATTTTATTTTTGCATGTTACTTGAATTATCATATGTGGATTCTCCTTTCATTATCCTTGCCTACAATTTAAAAAATAAAAGATTTGGGTGGTATTTGTATTATTTTATTTGAAATTTGTATGAGATTGAAGTCTAAATTTGAATGATATATTGCCAACGTATCAAACACTTTATTTTGGAAAAATGTTGGGGAATATTACTTCGTTGATGTCATATGTTGAAGACAAAAGCACCAAAGTGAGTGAAGGCGTCAAGGAGGGGAGAAATTAGCATTCTGACAAAAACTACAGCCGAGATAGAATCATTTTCCATCCAAAATGAAATTAGCAAAACATTAAATTTATACAAAAGCTATAAAGAATATGTATATTTTGGAAATTGCACTTCCTCATCGTGAGATGGTCGCGATGCTCTGAATTTGCCATGCATTATCGTCGATCACTTCTCAGCAATACTCGGATGACTTGGATATGGGCTGAACCAAATTAGACACTTCGTACCACAAGCAAGACAAGAAATTAGAATTACAAGGTAAGTAAGAAACTATAATTGCTGCCTTAGATGATTTTGATGATGATTTAGTTTTGGTATTTTTCTCTGAAGAAGATTTTTTTATGTTTGAGGCTTTTACATTTGATGATGGCAAGAAACAATTGGATATGATAGAAAGAAAGCCATTATATATAAATCAAAGTTGCCTTTTGATCTTCTCTTGTGATTTAATTAGCTTAAAATTAAATGAAAAAGTAATTGCTGATCTTAGGAATCCTCTTGTGGATTGCATGGCTAGTTGATGTGAGAGGCAATGAGAAATAAGGATTGATGAATGTAGAAGGGACCGTACAAACTTTATTGCATTTATAGTTGCTTTGACGAACTCCAACAGACCAACATAAAAATCAACCACAATAATTCAACCAAATATAGGAATATTAGAAATATGGGTCCTTCGAGCAAAGGGTATGTAGCTGATCAAATGATAGAACCTTTCACTATTACATTCTTTTTATAAGAATTATAGAAGTTTAAAAGACAACTTTACAAAATGGGAGTTATTCTAACACCCACCCTTTTCGAGAAGTATATATAATGTATTTGATGATAGTTTGTATACATCAATACAAATTTTATTATGATTTTGTTGACGTTTCACTTTCATTCTTTCCAAATGACAAACAAAAATGTTTTCACAATGACCTGTTCATGAAGTAATTTGAGACAACAGAAAGGAAACTCATTATATATATAAAATAATAAAATATCTCTTGTATATGCTTTATCTATTAATTTTTCTTTTCTATAGGAAGGTTTCATAAAAATATGATGAATTAATAAATATAAAATCTAAGTTATACATATAAGTATATATAATTTATATAATTTAAGGCTTCATTTAATTTGTAGTACTTGTGCTTTCAAAATAAAATTAAAATAATATTTAATAACATTTAGAATTATTTTTTCCTAACTGATATTGTTTAACAAGTTATCCTACCTACATGCACCTTAAATGTAATAATATTACTTGTGTAGTGAATTTTGATTGTGGTGAAAACTGAAGAAGATTTTTTTGTTTGTTGTTTCAAATTATTTTAATTTTATAATTAAAAAAAATTCAAAGAATAAGAAAATTGACTCCTAACTAAACAAATTTGTCTTAGTCTTCAAATTCTATATATTTTGGATTCATTTTAGGGTTTTCTATTAATTTGCTTTGCTACATTATGTCATTGGCCCATTGATTAATAAATTGAGTGGTGATAGGTATTTAAAATTCATGGCATATGGGTCAAAAATATATCCATTTCTTTATTTAATTTTTTCATTCTTAATTAATTTGTGTTTGCCTTGATGACTCTATAAAAAAAATGAAAAATTGGTGATTTATAATTATTAGAATTTTGAATTATTTGTATTGATGAGGAATATTAAGTGATACGAAAACCTTCATTGGTTAACAACATTTGCTCTCGCATTTTATGAACAATAAAATTTTTTATAAAATTTTTAGATAATAAAAATTGAGACTATCTACCATCAAAGAATCTAATATTATTTGCTTCTCTCAAACTCTTTATATGAAAAAAAAAATTAGAAATAAAATATAATTAATCCTTAAAATTGTTGGAATTTTAAAAATTAATAGATGCTAATACAAAGTCATGAATTATAATATATGCTAGGTGCCAAACTCCCTTGATACTAAATGGTGCTTAAAGATATAAGCCATTATTTATATAATCACTAAGCTATGAACGGGCATATTTTTCTTTGAAGACAATTGCAATGCATTAACACAAGCAAATTTCATGCAAGTATCAATACAAATTTTCACCCAAAAAACATTTCGATTATGACATTTGAAACAAGAAGCAAAAATAAGAATACCCAATTAATAATTAATTTAGGCATCGATAATAAAATAAAGAAGAACAAACTTAGGCATCAAGAATAAAATAAAGAAGAGCAAACTTGGGCATCAAGAATAAAGTGAAGAAGAACACACGTTATAAGTATTTTCAATGCATCATCCATCATTGATTAAATTTTTTTTTTTTTTCAATTATTGAAAATTTTTAGTTGAGGAAAGTTATAATAATGGAATAAGAAGCACAACAATATATAAAAAAATTAAAGCGTGTTAAAAACATTGTTTTTAAAAATAAATTCTGACCCTCTTAAATATAAAACTCCTACATAATTATATAATATTTTATGACAAGACAATAAAGAAGAGTAAGGTGATTGTATTCTCTAAATGGAAGTATTGATGGATTATTTTTTATAGTATAAGATATTATACCACAATTAATTCATAAATTAGTTTATCATGAAATTAAAATAATTAAATTATAATTTGTAACCACCAACTTAATTATGGCATTAATTATAATATTTAACACACAAATAATGATATTGGTTACCTATAAGTACACAAAATGAAACCTAATACTATTAAACTTAGCTATAATTATTCTAAAATTGAGTGTATAATAATGTTAGTTGTATTGTCAATCTTAATTATTTTAAAAATTCAAATTTACATATAAGTATAATAGAATTTAAATATATCTTAAATAAGTCTTTTAACTCTCATTAAATTATAATTAAAATATTATTAAAGACATTTGATATTGACATATTAATTACACAATTAGGATACAATTAACTTAAAATATAAATTAAAATATTAAATATTAGTTAAAAAATAAATAAATCCCATTAAAAATTAGTGTTATCAAATATTTTTTACAATTTTATTTTAAAGATAAATGAAAATCAACAATACCAATATGCGCCCTAAATTACATGCTGCAAGTTACATATTCTCGTATATTATTAGTGAAAAAAAGAGAGACATAAATACTGACAAACTTTGGTCAATTGTATAATTAATGCATTGATTTCACAAATACTCATACATTTCCCAATTTGTTTAAAAAAAAGCTGTTGGTTTGGATGATCTTTTTATTTCTTTTATAATTATAATATGATATATTTATATTTATTTTTGTTCAAATTTATAGATTAAGATGATGAATTAAGGTTTGTGTAAATATTTTTAAAAATAATACTATTAAAATATGTACTTAATCCAATCTTAGAAGTGTGTATGTCCTTTTTCCTTATTAAAATTGGATATTATAATATTAATTCACTCATTTTAATAAAGATCGAGACTTAATGACTTATTTAATACAATAAGAAAAAAAACTATAATTTTTAATCAAAAATACAGAAAGTCTAGGGAGCCATATGTTATTATCCTAGTCCAACTTCTCAAAATAATAAGGGCATTTCAGGAATTTTGAATTTTAACGCCTATGCGTATGAGTTAGGCAGAATATAAAACAGTGCAGAAAGTTCTTATCCTACAATTCGACTGAAAACGCCCATTTTTAATCTTTCTCCCTCAGGCTTGCCCTTGGAAATCTGAAAAATGCCACTCACATTTTCTGACGCAACCGTTTCAAGCTTCGACAATGCCTTTGACAAGTTCATATTAGAAGCACCAAAATACAAGGCTAATTTCATTCTCTTCTTGGCTGACAAAGATCCCTCTACCAAACTCAGCTGGTGCCCTGGTTTGCTTCCATCTAGTTTTAAATTTATTTATTTATGTTCTTATGCTTGTGTTCTATTATATTTCATCATTATAAAAATACCCACTACAGATTTGAGTGTAATTTTCTTTTTTTAATTCGTTTTGGTCATGTTTAGGGTTTGTTATATTGTATTTCATTAATATAAGAATGCCCATTACAGATTTTAGTGAACTTTTTTTTTCCAATTTTTTGGGTCATGTTTAGGGCGGTTGTGATATTTTTTTATTCATGATTTGAGTTTTAATATTTGCAATTATATTTGAATATTTGATGTGCTTGTATTGTTTGTATTTCTTCATGCTTTTAGTATAAATTATGCTGTTTTTGGGTGAATTTGAATTTGTGAAAGAAAAAAAAGAATCAAAACCATTGAGATAGAAGAGAAGTGAGTTTGTATTAAGAACTTTTAGTTATTTGGCTGTGTTCTTGACAAAGAAGAGAAGTGACAGGTTAATATTTTAGAGGGTTAACCAGTAGCTGTAGTAAAGAATGTTGTTATAGATTAGACTCATGGATAAGTGAAATCGTATCTGATTGAAAGAGTGACTCTGAATTTTTTCCTTCTTTCTAGATCTATGGAGGATTGAGGTATGAAATAATGGAAAATTATTTTGATAGCTTTTGATTATAGAAATTATTTTCATCAGAATCAATTAAAAGTTTACGTTACCAGCCGTAGAAATTTGTCAAAAGTATTGCCCTGGTGGAACAGTTTAGACGTTTGAAGTTTATGGATGGCAGGCAAAGACTCACTAGCAATATATTCTTCATTTTTGAAAAGTTTTCAGTACATTCGTGGACCAGATTTTCGTAGAATTTTGAGGAATCCAACAGTAATATTGTATGAAAGCAAGCATAAACGTTTGATTTGGTAAATGAATTTGTGTAATGATCTCTACTTTCTTCTATGAGATGTTGCTATTGCAAAAATGCATTTGGTTGTGGAAGAGTAATCCGTTTTTCATTTCCATTTATAAGCAATTAACTTGCATGTTTTCTTTAATTCCTTCTCTTTTTTAGATTGTGTGAGAGCTGAACCTGTAATATACAAAACTCTGGAAGCATCACCTGATGATGTTGCGCTTCTGCAAGCGTATGTTGGAGATAGGCCAACTTGGAGGAACACTAAGCATCCTTGGAGGGTTGACTCCAGGTTCAAACTCACCGGAGTTCCAACACTGATCCGCTGGGAGAACAACACAGCCAAAGGTCGCCTTGAAGACTATGAAGCTCATCTAGGGAACAAAATCAAAGCCCTGCTTTCAACCGATTAAGGTCTTATAGTTTCATGTTATTTAACATGCATGCAGTAGAATACCATATGGTTTGAGTCTACATTTTCCCAGCTGATATGCATCTTGTTAAAGCTGGCAAATGATGTTGAACTTTAGTAGGTGATGAAATAAAGTCTCCACTAATATGACTTGTGCATTTTGCCTAATGGAGTTGATATTTGATGAATCAATTATGCTAAGATACAAGCTGACCTGGTAAAGATTTGTTGTCACTTGACTCATATAGTATTATTATATCAATTTTGATAAACGCACTAAGAGATTAAAAAACTATTAATATGAGAATTATAAGCCTCAAGTCAACATATTACCAATCATGAAGTTATCAATAAATAAGTATACGTTTGAAACTAAGGATGACTTGCAACTATTACACTTTCAAAGCAAAACAAAAAAGCAAAAAAGTGCCCGTTATTGATAAAAGAGAATACATAAATACAGAGAATATCCGAGAACAGTTGATAATTTACAATAATTTAGCTCTACTTTGTAGATAACATTTAACTTAGCATCACCTTTGCCGGCCTACTTTGTCGATAAGACTGCATTTTTACAAAAAAGGTACAAAACTTTTGCCTCCACCTCCTTGAATAATAGTTTAGTATGATTTCGAGCAGCTGCATTGACATTCCGACCCAAAGAAAAGCTTTAAAATTTTCTCCACCCGTACCAACAAACTCAAAATTCCTTCTTTGTTCTTTAACACCGACTCAGCAAAACAGCTGCATTTCACTAAATAGAAAAACCATACTTAATATCGTCATAAACTATAGGGGTTACCTGAAATATTAATCACAAAAGTTTATAGTATCACAAAAGTAGATAGTACCTATATACAAAATGAAGGCAACCCAGCTCATTGCATGAGTTGCACAAAATCTTAAATATCGGTTTTTAACAGTGTAGGAGTCAACTTCAAAGAAATATCACCGTATGGTTGTTCTTGTTCCACGTCAATGAGTCCATAACTCTTCAAAACCTGTGATTGACCAGGAAAGTCATATTTTCAACTACTTTCTTAGATACAAGTATCTGACAAAATTTTACACTTACAAGCACGCTAAACATTTACCAATGTCTCAAAGAACATTCGAGCACATAAATTTCTTGTTTTTCCTTCTAAGATCTTGCTCAAACTGAGATGATCAGATTGGCCTTCCGAGATGGGGGTAATAGGAGATTGTCTTTTGAGATACTGTGCCACAGCCCTGCATAACAATAAGATAAAAGTAAAACGCCATAAGAGGTAACAAGCCATTAAAATCAAAGTTTCTTACATTTAACAGGCATAAATGGTGTTACCTGGTTCTTACAGACAATGAATCAACCCCTTGACTTGCTTGGGATTCTACTGAAAAAAAATGTTATATATTTGTCACATACAAAATATGAATACCAAAGAATTACTACATTTATTATCCTGTAAACATCATTGAAGAAACCAAGAACTAATATCATCAAAATTTTACAGAATAATAAATATAAAAGATAAATTCTTACCAGGCTTACCTGTTGGTGTATTGTTATCCACTCCCAGGAAAGAAAGGTCCTACAGATTACAGTTCACAGAATCAGAAGAGTGATTAACTAAACTTTTTAACTAGTTTAGCAGCAATGGAATGAGATGATGCGAGGAAGAATCTTGAAGAGTCTAAGTCCACAATCTTGTATAAATTAAATGACAGGTAAGCATCCAAAGTATGTGAATATATTGAGAAATTGATCAACATCGATCATTACCAAAGATGTTATGCAAGCAAACGCAGTAAGTAATAAGATAAACAAAGTTCAGGCAAAAGGGATGATTGTATAAACAAACAAGGACTTACTTCAGCTTCTGCAGAATTGATCAACTCAGGAATGCTTGACAGCCCAGTGGACTGAAGTCCTAGCCGCTCCTCCGAAAGTACCCATGGTGTTTCAAGCTCCGATCCATGGGTTCCAGTTGATGCCGAAACATCTGGTGTAGGTAGTGCAGCAGAAACAAAAGTTGTTCCTAAACTATGAGGCGTGAAAGGTGGCAGGTCTTCTCTTCTACAAGGTGAATGCACATCTCTAGCTGAAGAAGGCATAAATTCAGGTAAATTATCATTGCCAATATTTCTTTCATCATGTCTAAGTTGTTCAATTTCCATATCAA
>JAWDEX010180887.1:0-14128 GCA_035221805.1 Trichilia hirta | reverse complement strand
TATATATATTTTAAAAAATAAATATTTGATTACAATTATGTTTTTAAATTAATTGATAAATTATTTAAGAAAAATATTTAAGATATATCAAAGATTCAAAGTATTTTTTGTGCTATATGTTTGCAATGAATTAAGGAACATATTTTCAAGCATTCAGTATACTAAATGTTTATAAAAAATTAAAGAGTTTAAATTTTCAAAAATATTTTTTAAAATATAAATATATAATTAATAAAAAAAATTTAAATATTAAAAATAAAAGTGAGATCTAAAAAACATACTATATATCTTTAGTATTAGCCTTCTAACTTTAACTAGTAATTTAAAAAGATATTATACAAATAGAGAGAGAATATTTTTATAAAAGAGAGTACATTATAAACTTCTTATGATGTCTTTATAGAACATAAATAAGCCTATATTTATAAGTAAAAACAAGAGCTAATTGTTAAAGAAGGTAATTATAATTTTTGACAAATGAAGTAAAAAATTTTGATAAATGAAGTCGAATAATTTTAGCAACAAGAAAAATATTATGAATGGCTTTAAAGCTCAATGATTCAAGATTTTTAGTAAACGTGAGAGTTATAAATAATTGACTTAACTTTCAGTGCCACTTGTATTAGATAAATTCAAAAATTCTATAAAAAGTTATGAGCAAAATACTGAAGTAAGGTCAGATTGGGCTGAAATAATAAATGGATTTATTTAGTAACTTTAGAAATACAAATTAGAGTTTAAATTAATAGTTAGTACAAATATAAAAGTTTTAATCCATTGAGTCAGTTTTTGACAAGATCAATAATTACCTTAATAGCTTTCTTAGTTGAAAATTTACAATCGTTTTACTTTTACTACATTAAAATAAAAATAAATAAAAATTACAAATAAAGTAGATTTTAAACTAAAACTAAAAATATGTATAAATTGAGAGAATTAATTATATTTTAAAATATAAAATAATGAATTTAGACTTTAATGCCCGTATACTTTTATATATTCATCAACGTATATTTTAATTTTATTAATTTTAAAAATATTTATGTATATTTATGTTTATTCAAAATACTAAATTAACAAATATAATTAACTTGTATACTTTATTAAAATATATATTTTTTACCCATAAATAAATAAATTTATAAATATAAATTCATTTATGTCATATGATTTGTTTTTATCAAAGTTTAGATGTTCAAAATTCGAAAAAGAAAAAATCATATTGCTCATATAAAATTTTAACAGAAAATTAATACCTAGATAAGATGAGAAAAATAAAAAATAAATAATAAAATATATTTAATTGAATTTTTGTCAAACATATGTTAGCATCAGTTTAAAATGAGAAATTCGAAAAATTAGACCATTATAATAGTAAAATATTATATATTATATATTCTATAATTTCAAAAGGTAAATATTCACAAGAGAGAGGGGAAAAGAAGTTAATTTAAAATTCATTTTAAATATATAAAAACATTAATTCAGGGATTTTCCTTCTCCTATATAGTTTTGTCGGTGGAGCTAATATACAATAACCCCATTAATAGCGTATATAAGAATGACAGAGGCTTCTACAATGACATGTGTACATGATTTTAAGGCTTATCAATTTATGCATGTGCCATTCCATCTATCAAACATGTTCGATTATGACACAAAATTGACTAACAATAGATTTTATTGCGTAGCCACTCGATGCTAGTTTGGCTGTTTGCTACACTAATTAACCGAGTTAATAACAATTAATTTACAGTAATTTAATGTATCGAATACAAGAAACTCTTAATTAAATATCTGTAATATCTTTGTTGATTTATTTAAATATAATTACAATCTTTTCAAATTTTTTTCTCAAATTCAATAATCTAAACATTTGTTAACATTTATTTTTAATGTACGTCATATATTTACATATTTTAAAATATTAGATAAGGCTAGAATATATATAAATTTCATATAAAAAATAAATTTGATTTATTAAATATTTATATTTATTTTTATAATTATATAACAAGGTATTTTTTACATAGTTATCAAACACATTATAATACATTTTTCAAAGAGTATTTCACTTTCATCGATTAGTTTTTATTAAATGAAACCAACTTTCATTTAATAGTTAGTTAGATTTCACATGCAATTGTTGTTAGAATAGTTAAAAGTGATTTTGAGTGGTTAAAAGTTAATTTAAGTGTTTGGTAAAAAATATTCTAGAATCAATTTTCACGAGAAAGTTACTTTTAATATAAGTTTTTTCTTATCTTAATCTTGCATGAAAATTTTTTCATATAAGATTAGATTTCTTTTTTTTTTTAAAATAAAAAAAAATCCTTAATATAAGATTTTTGTTTCTTGTTGGAATTAAAGATCCACACATGAAGTGTAAATTTGATCCAACAAATCTCTTTCTTCTGCTTATGTATGGGTTAATGTCGACCTTAATTTCTGCCAGTATGCTTCAAAATTCTTCTTGGGCAATTACTCTGCTATCATATATAATTCATTTTTAGTCGTAATAGTTTCTTCTTAAACACATCATATCTAACATCAATGTACTTGGGTTGATAAATGAAAGGTTGACTTCTTTAACTAACGAATGATAATTTAGCTGCGGTCACAGTAAACCATATGGTTGTCTTGCTTCAAGCTTTAATCTTGTGACAGCTTTATCATCCACAAATTTTCTTTACAAACTCTATAGTGACTTAAATGTACTCAGAGCAACACACTTCTGGAATATTGACGACTACTATAAAAGTCCCTCCCTGAAATAATAATTAAATGACCTGAAATAGACTTTTAGAATTCTATATCTCCTGCCATATTAGCATCAACATATCCTTCAAGCATAGACAACTGATGCATAAGGTATTCTTTTCATCTTTTTCCTTTTTTTCTCACTTGAATTGTTTAGAGCTAAGATTAAAATGGCCTGCAAATGGGGAATATACTAGTTTTTGCCTCGTCATTATTAAATCTTTCAAGAACCTTTTCAATGTAAACTTCTTGAGATAACCACAACTTCCCATTATTTTCGTCACAAGAGACCTTCATAATAAGAATTCATTTTACCAATCCTTAGTTCTTCATGGCAAAGTACTTTTTAAGTTCTCTATTCAATCTATCAATTTTTTTAGCATGATGTCATCCACATAAAGCAAGAGAATGCTAAAGTCACCATTAGCAAAATTTTTCATTAAAATATAAGGATTAGTTTTACTTCTGTTGAAATTATGATTCTCTATAAAAGAGTCAAATTTTTGTATCACTGTCTTGGTGCCTGATTCAACCCATATAAGCTTTTCTTTAGCTAACACACAAAGTTTTCTTTGTCTTTGACTTCAAATCCTTCAGGTTGCTCCACATATATTTTTACCTCTAAGTTACTATGTAAAAATGCCGTGTTTACATCATGCTGTTTAACCTCTAAGTTTAAAGATATTGCCAAGCCAACAACAATTCGAGTAGAAGACATCTCTACCATTAAAGAAAATATTTCATTAAAATCGATTTCTTTCTTCTATCCAACTTTCACAACTAATTTAGTTGTGGATCTTGGCTGTGAGTTAGTTTCAATCTTAAACCTGCAAACTCATTTGTTCTTTAGAGCTCTTGTTACCTTTAGGTAATTTTACCAAGTAATAAGTGTGATTCTCATACAAGGATTTCATTTCTTTCTGCATAGATTTAAATCATTCATTCTTTTGTCATAGCTTCTTGAAAGCTTTCTAGCTCTCTTTCATCTATCAGTAATGTATACTTGTCTGGATAATATCTTGGGAAGGCTGCCTTTCCCTTAATGACTTCTCAATTGAGGTTTGATCTTTTATTTTTGAGAATATGAACATAAGCTTTGCAACCAAACGCTCTTAAGTGTTTGTAAGATACATCTTTTCCTTTCTAGACTTTATTAGGTGTATCACCATCTAATTTAATAGAACTAAAGAAATAAGGTTAATCACATTAACCGTAGTTCTCAAAACTTCATCATAGAAATACTTAGGTAGCTTGACCTCAAAGAGCATACATCTGATTCTTTCTATAACTGTTCTATTCATCCTCTTTGCCACACCAATTTACTGAGAAATTTTTGGTATAGTCTACTCAAGTTTAATTTCATGTGTTTTACAATACTACTAAAATAGGCCTCTATACTCACTATTATTGTCTGCCATTACACATTTCAACTCTTTTTTTGCTCTATCTCAATTTAGCATTAAGGTCTTTGGATTTTAAAGCAAAAGCCCATACTTTTCTTGAGTAATCATTAATAAAAGTCAAAAACTAAAGTGCACTCCAACATGTTCTTGTTTGCATAGTCTATACATTAGTGTGAATCAACTTAATGATATTTACCTTCCTGTATGCCTTTTCTGCTAAGCAATGAACATAATTTTTAAGGGCCTTGCCTATTAATTTAAGTGAAAATTTCCTTTTAACTAGTACTTGGAGCCCATTCTCAATTATATGGCAGAGCCTTTGTGCCAAAACTTAATATTTACTTCTTTTGCAGCTATATTTACGTTTAATTTATTAAGCTTAGCTTGCATAATATACAGAACATTTATCTTTTATCCTTTCGCCAACACTCGAAAGCTTTTGGCGAGCTTCCATTTTTCTTCACCAAAGTAATTGTTGAAATCATTATCATCAAGCTGAATAGTTTTCTTTATAGCTGATGAGGAGCTTATGCTTGTACATATTTTTTCTAACTTCTTTATTCTGCAGCCTATCCTCAATCGTACCTAAGAATATCTTCCCATTGGGCAGATAGTTATTTACTGACACTACTGATATCTCCCAACTATATGGCAACAAACTAAGCAGCAATAAAGCTTGTCTTCTAAATTAACCTTTATATTAATCAACGAATTGATTATTGCCTGAAATTCAATTGTGAACTCAGCTATACTATGCCCTTTCTTGTATTTTAAGGTCAAAAGCCTTTTTATTAAATTGGTTTTATTTTGTACTATAGGTTGCTCATAAATCCCCTCTAATTTCTTCTATAAAGCATTTGCTTTAGTCTCTTTTTCATATATTCTTTGGTCAATCTATTATCTAGTAATAACAATTGCATTTCTATGCAACTGTTCCTATTATATACTATCTAACTTGGCCAGTTCTGCTTCATCGCCTTCCATGGATTCATGCAAATCTCTGTAATAAAGCAAATCATCTACACTAGATTAATAATTTGATGCTTTCAATTTAATCATACAAGTCAAAATCTCTTTCATCATAATTCACACAAAATTAAAGTTCAAAAAAATTTGGAATCAAATTAAATATGTTGAAGAATAACCTTTTCCTCTTTGTGTGATCAAAATAAGATCGTGTACAAAAATAAAATATCAAAAAAATTAAAAACTATAATAAAAGAGACGCATACTAGTTTTTTATGTGAAAAACTCAAAAGGAAAAAAATCAGAGAATCCTAGTCTAGTAACTTTAACTATGTCAAATAATGAGATTACAATTAAAACTCTTTAGATATCATTACAGGTTCACCACTTTCAATAACAATATTCTTGGCATTTCCAAAATAAATAAATAAATAAAGGATCTCACTAAGTGAGCTTAAGAAAACAAAATGAAAAATTAAAGAAATGAACTTTCTTGCTTGTTACTCCTATAACCTCCTCTCTTTTTTCTTAACTTATTACACAATCTTTATGAATTTTTGCTAAGCCCGTATTCTAAAACTAGAGGAAACTATTCTTTATAAACCATTTTTCTTGTCCTAATCTTACATAAAAAACCTTTTAATGTAGAATTAGTATTTTTTTTATCCTTAAATAGAAGGTCCTTATTTCCTTGTTGAAATGAAAAGACCCACGTGAGTTAAAATCTGAATCCAACAATATTCACAATTATATATACTTCATCCCTTCCGTGACCAAATATTTGAGTGTTAGGTTCGTAAAGTATTACAAGTTCACAACCAACCGAAAATCATAGTTTCCAACGGATAGTTTAAGGTATTTTACGATTCAGTGCATGTTTTATTTTCGGATCTGATCCATTATGTTTTAACAGTGTTTATTTTTTTTAAAATAACATGAAAATTTTGGTAATATTTTTAATGAAATGGTAAAATCTAAAATATAAGTTCTATTTATTTTTTAATATTATCTAAATATTTATAAAGATATTACATATAAAATCCTTAGTTCTAAAATATTTTTATAGTGATGAATTATTCAAACTGATATATTTACATCTATTAAAATTTTAGATTAAAAATGTAAACACTAATTAAAATATTACAATTTTTAAATATATGAAGACAAACAGAATCACTCTCAATTAGAATGTGTAGGTCTAGAAACAGAATATTCCAGGCTCATTGAATTCACAAAATTTTTTACACATTAGAAAGGGAGAGTGACAAATAGCCTACGATGTTTTAAAGTATTATTTATTCTCAATAAAAAAATTTGTGACAAATATTTTTTCATAATTTTTTAAAATATTATCTATTTTATTGTTAGAATATTTGTGATAAATATCTCTTATTTTAAAAAAATAATAAAAATCCCTTTATATGATAGAAAATAAGAATTTATATTAAAAGGCTTATACTTTCGTTTTTATTAAAAGAATTTTTGTCACTCCCGTGAATTATAGGAAAAAGTTTCATAAATATTTTGATAAGGAGAATTGATATTTAAGAAATTGTAAGGAGGTATTTATCACAAGAAAGATAAATAAAAAATATAGGGTGTATATATCATTCTCCCACATTAGAAATTAGAGTTGAGAAATGAGAATAAACCGCTATAGCAGGTTAGGGTTCAAGAGAATTTATTTTGATTGGTTAGTCCATTTAATCTGCTTCAAGTGAAAGGCCCAATAAAATTGTAGATGAAAAATATATGTTCGAGGTCAGCAGCAATAGAGATCGGGCTTTCTTTGTGGGTGTATGCTCATGTGTGCCTCTCTAATTTGATGTCATTCTTTTCTATCTGTTTAACTGCATCACATGTAATGTAACAAATAATAAAGCAGCTGATTAATCTAGACAGAAATCTTGATCACATGATGAACACAGGATATGATGAATTATTTCCAAACACTACCGCAAAACCTATAAAACACAAGCCGAATTACATATATATTTCTGCATCTATGCTGCGTTTGCTTTCAAGCTTTGCTAATTACAGAAGAGTGATGAGCTCAATGAGATGAAAACTAAAGTTCATTCGTATGCATTATTTTTGCGATTGTGACCCCATCAAATCATCCATCAGTTAATTATCTTTTCACTCTTCAACTTCAAAGAGTCTCCGACTAAACCCCGACAGTTTTAGCAAATGAAAATGATGCTGTTTTTAGCTTGCTATGAAATCTAGAGGTTCTTCCCAACAATGTAGATTTACGTTATTAATCAATTTATACATGTTTGATATATACAAATCGACAATGGTAATGCTCGTTAGTTGGGGTAAGAATTTTCTCCACACAGAGAGAGAGAGAGAGAGAGAGAGATGTATATTTTCTAGTTCTATCAGTATTGGGTTCTCTGTATTCTTTTGGTCGATCCTTAATATTATGATACCTTATAGCTTTCAACCTGTACGTAATATATATGTATAGTAAGAGAAGCATTGAGTTTGGATCACAGGGGAAAGAGCTTAGCTCTCGTCATGCTATGATGAAAACAGAGTCTCTAAAGCTAGCGAGCTAGCTAGCGTAGGTAAAACAAAAGCATATCTGTAGACTACCACATAACATGTATAGAACAGTTGAATTCTGAAAGAAAATGACAAGAGTCCCGTCTACATCAAGTTGATCTGATCACAATCACAGATTAATGCATATATGTAAATTCAACGACCAAACTGATCATCAGCCATAACCCCCTTGACTCTTCTTCGGTCTGCATGGATGCTCTGCAACATGTGCATAAGAGGACGGGAGGGAGGCCCCCCAACTTTCTTTTCTCTCTTTTTTCTGACTGTAAATTATGATGATACCCATGTTGTATAAATTATGTTTGATCCCGAAATCTTGCCGATGAATCGATACCTGTCAATTGTCAATAAAAAGATGGAGCTAAACTAATCTAGATGAACCATAACCCTAGTAATATTAGGCCATGCATGGATGTTTCATGGGGTTTAATGAGAAGAAACACTGAATTAAACCTGTTGTTGACATTCTTGCGTACATTCGCCGCATAATTGGTTCTCACTGTTATTTTGGCCTCACCGACCCTCTTTTGCTTCGAGGAACTTCATCAATATTGTATATCACTCTTCTATGGAGAGAAAAAAAAAATATTTCTGGTCAAAATTTCACTATATACTGTAGCTAGGTTTATAACGAGGTAAACCAACAGAGGTTTAGTTTAATTTAAGCAACATCGGTCGAACAGGAGGGTTTCCATGAATTTCGTTCCTTAATTGTTAGCAAGTAGCACATATATAATGATCATAGTACTAGTACAGATCATGGATATTCTTATATATATATATATATATATATATATATATATACGAACACTTGGATTGCTTTTTTTTTTTTTTTCCTCTAAAATGCTAAACTGCCGGAAGAAAATGAACCGAATTTATCCATAAGGGATGGTAAATTACAGGTATAACCTTAAACTATTATAATAATAACAAAATACTTATGACTTTTGTTGAATATGACTCCTTCTGTTATTTTTCCTGGAAGAATGTCAATGAAAATAATTTTTATGATTCAATTAGCAAATAACCTTTTGTTTATGCTTATTTTCTTTGGGTAAAATAAATTAGTGCTATTTATTTTTCTAGGAATTTATTTTTAAAGAAAATATAAAAAATACTTATCATGGGAACCAATGCTCCCAAAACTACAGTAACTTCAAACTGACGTGACATCACATGCCCGTTCTTTTTTTAAAATAAAAGGGATGAAAATTTTGTTGTAAAAATTGAAACCAAAAAAATTATATTTAATTTTTTACTTAACCCAAAAGCCGGGAAGTGTCCGTACACAGTGAAATAAAAGGTCCAATCGAACCGCTAAAACTGGGATGCCTATGGGACCCACAACACCAACAATGTTTAAGATTTTGTTGACTGTTTGGTACCCTTTTTGGTAATTACATAAATTTTTAAAAAAATAAAATAAAATAAAATGAAGGTGCTTTCTTTGATGAGAACCCGACAGGGATCTAGTACGGTATACGCATATCGAGGTCTCATTAAATCCTACCGTTAGATGATTCCACGTGGAAGACAGGGTGCGGAGGGCGGTTTCATGAACCCATTTTTTTAAATTTTTTATTTTCTTTTTCTTATGTTTACGCGTCACCGAACAGATGCCGACATAAATGACAGGTTTGCACGTGGAGTTTGGACTATTGGTGGGGTCATCTGTCCAATCAAGGGACCCACCTTCATTTTTTGTCAAATCGAACGTCCCGTCGGATTGACCGAAGAATACGGGATTCTCGTACAAGTGCTTTCGACCTCTGTGCATTTGGGTTGGCTTCAGACTTCGGTTGTCGATATGCATGGAAAAGAGACGTTTTATCAGCTTGCTTTCATCCCTTCAGTTAATAAGGAACTAATATTCAGTTAATGCAAACTTAAATCAGGCATTTTTGTTCATAAATTTTGATTTCTTTTGATAAATTCTCTTCAATTTTTATAAAAATTCTTCTCCGCAACGTGAGCACTGAGTCTTTCTTCTTTAGATTCAAAGTTTGCTTTTAGAAAGATCACACGCTGTACAATAAGCTTAAATCATTGTATTCATGGGGAAGGTAAATTTACGCAGCCTGTGTCTGGCTTTTACTGCCAATCTTGGCTTCGTTGCCTCATTTTTGTTCAGTTTCTATGGCATATCAGATCTATTTAACTCACTAGTCATTGTCTATCTACTGCCATAGTAATGGTACTGCAACTGTTCATCATCTATGTATACGTACAGGATCATGCTTCCCTTAATGCGTACGTTCGCAACTTTTTTAAATCACCTCATAATTTTTAATATATTAGATATCGGTTTAGTTTTGTTGCATTAACTTAACTGTGTATGTTTGATTATTAATCAAATAAGATGCTGTTTTGATTGATTAGGGCACATGGCTTCTAAGGTGTAATTCTTATTAACGCAACTCTTTATATAATTAATCAAAGTTTCTTCTCCTCCGTGAATAAAACGAACAGATTAATTTGACATTCTACTGACAATCGATGATCCAATATGACTGCAAATACCTTTTGTTTGGAATTATATATATCTACTGTACGTTAATGATTTGATCACAAAATGCATGTCAACTCAATCGTTCATTATTTATAGATGCATGGTATGCATTTTTTTCAAGCCATATTTATTTATAGTGCCCATTAGGAATCCATAATGGATAATATATATGTGGCTCTCTTCATTGAATGTTGTTGATCACTTGCACTTTGTTAATGTCAGTGGGTAGGTTTCCTTCTTACATATATGTGGTACGCACGCTTCCTCTCATTGTCCTCCAGACAAAGAAAAAAATTGTGTACGTGCCTTCATATATATATTGATTAAACAATGAAATAGCTAGGAAGGTATAATTTGCCAATATAGATTATTATTTTTTCTTGAACACGTAATTACGTTGTTATATCTATTAATCTTTGATTGATGATCATAATAATCATATTTTTATCTTATAATTAATTGACCAAACTAGA
Source organism: Trichilia hirta (assembly GCA_035221805.1). NCBI lineage: Eukaryota > Viridiplantae > Streptophyta > Magnoliopsida > Sapindales > Meliaceae > Trichilia > Trichilia hirta. The sequence continues at coordinate 3,446 of JAWDEX010180887.1, read as the reverse complement.
GTTATATTTCATCATCGAGCCTGTGATTTAGTGTTGCAAAAAGTTTTATCAATTGCAAGCACTGCAATTCCATGTTCTTCATTGTGTTATGACATTGGATTCCTTAATATTACATACTATTTATACGAAGAAGACTATTTTTGTCATATATTTAAAACGCGTCTATGTAGACACATATTCATAAATACATTTTTTTTTTTCAACGTTTACGTCTATTCGCCAATAATTCCACTAATATTCAAGTTACAAATCATAATTTATATACATTTTTTTTCAATGTTTACGTCTATTCACCAACAATTCCCCTAATATTCACGTTATAAATCATAATTTATAGTGTAGACATACATGAATTCACTAATTTTAGTTAGTGATTTTCAACCGTTAACAAAATGCAAAATTTAATGATAATGATTGCCTGGACCATATCTTACAAGTTATTCGAAAAGATCCTTTAGGCTTTCGTCTTCGTTATTACATAAAAAGTTAGGCCTATCTAGAATATCAACGACTTTTTAGAAAATGATAACGGTGGTGATAGTCAGGAACATGAATAAGGACCGTTTTTCTTGATTATTAGTCTCACTCACTTTCTTATGACAAAAACAATGCATCAATCTAAGAAATGGATGACAGATAAAAGTCTTATGATCATTAACTGCACACGTACCCTTTAACGAAGAAGAAATATTGATCAAGAAACTATATATCAGGCTTATAATGAAGCATAAGAAAAAATCGAGTTGAGAGAGATGCAAAATGGTTCGGATCATTTATATATATAAATCAAACCAAATCCACTCTCTCTCAGCACACACATAATTGCTAGCTGCAATATACACCCATTTAATTATATATGTCATCACTAAGAGCATCTAAGAGTGAACCTTTGCAATGTTTCTCGCCAGTTTCTGCTCTGACAATACACATACAAGCAAAAACATTATGATATGAGCGGGAATACATCGCTACTCATGATAATGTATTAATACATACACACGTAGATACATCTATACACTTTTTTCTGAATTTCTTTTCATGAAATTTTTTTATAGGTTTATATATAACTTAATTAGTTGAATTTAAATGTGTCAAAGCAACGACATTTTCAACATATACGGCTAAAAGAAAATTGTAAGAAGAGAACGTGATTTGTCATTCTTCACAACCAAGAAAATCTTTTAGATATTCAAATTCAGTGCTCTTCTAGGATTAACATCAAAGAATGTCATTAGTAAAGATGACAAGGTGTGCGACAAGCAAGAGATTTTCCGAATACAGACAAACAGATTATCACTTAATTTTGTGTAGTATGGAACAGAATTTTTGCACAGACAGGTATATAAACCAACTAATTACGTATGTAAATATAATATACTGAAAACCATAGCATTATGTATAAACTGAGATAAAATCATGCATAGAGGAAGGAAAATTCAATGGTTAATTAATGAAGAAAACATTAAACTCCTGAATCACAGTCATGAATAAAAACTAAGTGGTTTCTATCCGAATTATTCCTGACCCTATGAAGACTAATAGAAAATGGTTATTCAAGAAAATTTCGGACCATGTTAATCCTAAAGAAGATGATCAAAGTTTCGGAATCTGACTCCACCTTGGGCATTTGTTAATTAGCTCAGCTAATGATAATAATCAATCTTTCTATATATTGAAGTGTTATAAAACTGTATGCACAATCTTAGATATGTATGTCAACTCCAGAGAGTAACGCTTTTGATTATATATTATAAGACTATACAACTCAAGACTGGGCCCCTTAATAGAATTTAATCATATAATTATGACTTATATTAAGATAATCCTATAATGATTAGCAGCGCGAATAGATCCCATTTTCGTCAGAGTGGCAATTTCTTACGGCACTATTTAAACTCTTAAGGAGAAAAGAGTGTTCGACCAACGCTCACTAGCACCTATCCTATTAGTATTTTTCCTTCTTTACCCAATGTTCATGTAATGAACACCTTTTCCTACAAACACAAGAGCGCATATGAGAAATTAATTTTAATAAGCCTAATATGATCAAGAAAATCCAAAAGAGATGACCCAGCAAAAGCCAATCACTGATGCACTGTCGGCCAATTTGATTAATAAAATATTCCTCGAATCTCCATGCATAGAGTTTCCTTTGTTAACTCCCTAAAATGCACAATTAGCATCAATAGTAATGGCAAAGTTTGAATGTAAACTTTGTCTCTTGCACCTCAATATATAAATAAATATAACACCATATTTACAAATACTTCTATTTAACTTGATTGGAACTCCAACTAGACTCCCCCGTTTCATGGTTAATGTTCAGCAGGACTGTAATTAAATTTATGTAGTCTATGCATTTTCCCTCTTTCTGAAACATCTGAAAACTGACAAGAAAAATGAGAGAAATTGCAGATGGAATTTTACTTATATAGATTAAATTATATTAAACCGTATATAATATCAAATTCAACAAAAGCGTATTTAAGTGACAAAAGGAAATTAAAGTGTCTGCCATTTTATTCTCTTTTCCCTTCCTTTCAAATGACAGCAATAATTAAGCTAACATATCACTTAATTAACCAAATTTAATTCGGTTCTTAAATTTCAGTTGCTAAAGCATGAGTTTAATAAATTAAATCAAAACAGAAAGCCTAAGGGCCTAATGTTCTTCTTTCACACCAGAAAGTATAAACTATGCAGTGGCAACAAGCAGAGTGTGAAGAAAAGTCAGATAAATAAAGAGTAATAGAGATGAAAAATTAACTGTACCCTATACCAGCTGCAACCAAGCCATTAAACAAATTGCTTGACATTCTGTCATACTATTAATTCTTATGTATACTTGTTTCGAGATTTAATAACAACACTACAAGAACTGAATTGCCAACACCCGTTCACGAATTGGGAAAATTTTATGTCAGAAAGAGAAAAAGAGAGAGAAAGATTGATGATCTGCAAATCTATTACTCGGCATACATATGAATATTTAAAGTACATAAAAACTAAAAGAGCAATTAGATGCTCTGATCAGTTCCACATAGACCCATAATTGCTAGTACAATTACTCCTACGACCACTATTTTAGGTATTTTACTACTAGTTGCCTAATGATAAAACCATTGCTGTTTGCATCAAAAGCAGATTCAAGGCAACCCCAGATCTAACTCTTTGTTTCTGTCAAAGCAAACAGAAGACACAGAAATTGAAGTACTAGACATAGTAATTCTACAGGTAATAAAATATCGCAATACTAGCTTATAACCAGAAAAAGAAAATACGCCACAGAGATCAAGCAACGAGAATGGTAAGAGGAAGTAGAAGAAGAACAGTAAGTACTGTGATTACTTCTAAACTTCTATCATATTTTAACTTGCACCTGATGGCGATGGCAGAACTGGAATTTGCTGCTGCTGTGATGGACGCTTACGCTTCTTCTTCTCGTA
>JAWDEX010180857.1:0-14133 GCA_035221805.1 Trichilia hirta | reverse complement strand
GCACTCTCGGAGATATTATTTAGTTAAAAGTCGTAAATAGTTTACGTGTTAAATTATTTAACTAAAAAAGAGCTTGAAAATTGACCTTAATGTAATTTATAGTAAATCATAATATTTCATAAGTATTCAGATATTAAAATAAAATTTGATATTAATTTATAATTTTTAAAAATTGAGGGGCTTGAATGATATTTTATAATTGAGAACCTGAATAATATTTTGTCATAAAAATTATAAAAAGAGGTAGAAATCATTTCTGCTTCATTCGTGCAATTTCATTCAGTTTCCTCTTCTTTCAATTTCTCTCCGTTCTTTTTCTTAGAATGGCCAATCAGTAAGAAGTTAAAAACATTTGATTTCTCAAAGGTATCACATTATTGGTGTTGCACTTTATTGACAAATTATTAAAGGTTAGTGATTGTAAATTAAATATGTTTAATTTATAAAAAATATATATACCCCGTTAAATTATCGTTTTTACTGCTGTTCTATAATATGTATGCGATTACACACACAGCACTATTAACACAGGTTAAAGGATAAAAAATTGATTCTAAATATACCAACGAGGCGAAATTCTACTTATAAAATACTTAAAAATATTTTACCTTATTTAATTCCAATTATAAAATTTTAAAATATAAAAATATGTGATTATAGATTAACCGATGAGCATTTTTAAGTTGTAGAAATTATTTTACAGTTTTTATCAATATTAAAAGAAATCATAGAACTTTTATTTTAGCAATATTATCTAACAACGTATCATATAATTCCTACATTACGTAGCGTTGCATATATTTTTAAATAATATATAAAATATTCAATATTTATTGGAGTAATATCGATCATAATAGATAAATTTAAAAAGTATTACGATGACATGCCACTTCTACATTGCATTATATTATGTCTAAATCATAGGATAAAGGTTTTTGATCATGAAATTCTTATAAAATAATTTTATTCATTTTCAAATTCAAATAATTTCGAACATTTAAGTTACAAAACTTAAAGACAAATTTTTTAATATAAGAAAAATTTATCGTTTAATCTTTCAAATATTTTTACTTGTATAAAATTGAGTATTTTACATGTATTTCTTATCTACCAGTTAAGAATACTCTTTTTTCTCTTCCTCAGCTCTTATTATTTCTAGCTATAATTTTAATCCATGAATGAAAGTCAACAAGAAACTAAGAAGAGCGTTATCATCATTTAACGAGCTATCATACTACACGCAAAGTCTAACTATTGAACTAGAGACATATTTTAATATTTTAAAATAGTAAAAGAAAAATCATATGCTTTATCCTATCTTATCAAAAATGGTATAAGATTTTCTCACATCATCAGTATCTACAGATTTATCAAAAAGTGCATTCAGTTTAAGCGATCAAATATTGAATTCACGTAGAAATATAGTGACTTCAGAGATATGGGAGATGCGAATATGTTTTAGAGATTGGATTAACGAAAAAAGAAGACTATAAAAACTTCAGCAATATTCAACTCTTACAACCAACCTTAACTATGAATAGAATGAAGAAGAAAATGATGAAGATGAAGAATGAAAATATTTAACAATCTCTTTATAATTAGTGTTTAAATTTAATAATTTTTAATGAGGTAAAATTTAATATTTTTCTCATTGTAATATTTTTTAATTAATTTATTTTATTTTTTAATTATTGTTATAATATATGATTGAATATAAAAAATTTATGCGATTCAGACTAAAACGTTCCCCACGTTATATTTTTTTAATTAATTAATAAAATTTAATATCATTGAATATGTTTTTCATATAATTTTTGGTAATTCAAAAAATATTTTTAATTTAGATTGATTAAATTAAAAAAATTAAATTTAAAAGAATTATTCTATAAATCAAAATCTAAACTGAAACTGATATAAAATCAAAATCAAAATCAAAATCGACCTGAAATTAGAACCATAACCGAATTATTTTATAAACTAGAATTGGCTCGAACTAGTACGTTGATGGTTCCATCTCTAATTTCGGACAATTTAATCTAACGTGAACCATTGAATCGACCATGCTTAAATCATTATAACTATTTGTTTGAGATGATTTTATTTTTTTCGGTTCTCTAAATTGGATCGAATCGGCCCAGAATCACCTATTTCGACCCATTACACACCATTGCCTTTCATCCATCAAGAAAATTTAAGTGAAATTAATTTTTTTAGTGTTATCTTTTACCTTCAGATTTTTTTCTTGTTGTATTCTAATTTAAATATCAAAATTATTTTACTGAGAAATTAATATCATTCTGAATTTTATTATATTTGCACGACGTAGGAGACGAAAATTCATCTTATCTTTATTGCATGATGTTCAAAGTTAGCATCAATGCCCTTTGATGAGCATAATTACTATAAGACTATGCATATCAATATTTATATTTTACGTTTTTCATTTTGTAACTTCAATACAGAAGGATTCGCACCAGTGACTTCCACCGACGCTTTTGACTGAATTTGATTTTTTTATATAGTTTATGCATTCACAGATTTCAAAGGATGTGCTGAGTTTGTGATGCGCTTCCTTAAATAATTTTTTTTTTTTTTTTAAAAAAAGGAGTTTGCTGCCGAAATCTGATTATGCCTTAACTACCCTCTAAATTGCAGCATAAGGTCTCTCTCCTCGTCGTATCTGCCAGCGCTAACAGGAACAGAGATTGGCATTACCCTTCCTTTCCTATTTCCGTCAAATCAAATGTTAAAAAAGCCTTAATTAGAGAAACAACAACGCATCTAATCCTTAGTCAATTCTTAGTGCTAGCAACTGTTCTTCAACAGATGTATATATTTAATTGGTTAATCCAACAATCCTTTTTTCATGGAAAATGACACTTCATTGACAAAGTTACTTATGGCCCTAAATCTCTTCATAAATAGAAACAAAAATAGAATATGTTACCTAATAGAGCAAGCTATTGACTGTTGTTTTTAGCTTCTGCTTTTTTTTTTAATTTTATTTTATTATTTTTTTTATTTTAAATGGATGGCAGCTGGAAGGTGGATTATTAGTTCTTAATTATGCCCATTAATCTCGCCATAAAGCCAATACTATAAGATACCAAATGGTGGATTATAGACCACGCAATCTATTGACTTGTTATTTCGTGATTCACAAGGCAAACAATATCCTCTGGGATCCTTATTATTAGTTAATTGAGTGGTTGCTTAAATAAGCATTAAATTTAATTCATTATCAGTCCCACATTTGAAAGTTGTAATCTGGTTGGTTGTTTATGATTCATTATTTACTGTAATGCCCAAAGGAAAACGTATGATATATATAAGTGATTAACGGCTGTGTATTATATTTGAAGTAAACAAAGTAATTATTACTTTATACTTAGTGACATGCACCATTGTATATAGTTAAAATTTCTCAACCACGTGTATTTATTTGAATTAAAATATATTAATGGATAATATTTGCTGAGTGGGAATAATTAAGGCAATGAAATCAAATTAAATTAGCTTTGACAAGTCTTAATGCAAAAAAGCTTCTTTCCCAGGGAAAAATTTGCGAAGAAAAGTTTAATCAAGAGTTGCATACACCAACGAGATGTGTGAAACTCACAGAGAATTAAGGGGTTTCTAATTAATTACTGATAGTGTTTCAATATTTTATTTTTCAAACAAATTCAACTTGGATATTTTCATCAAAATATTGGACGAGACATTAATCATCATATTTTGTGGAATAATACGTAACAAGAAAAATGAAGATATTATTTTAAGTGAATATTAATATGCCCAAATAGTAATAAAATTATTAATATGGCCATATTCAAATGTTAATTTGTTTTTTAGGGCTCACTTTTATGATTATTTTTGTTCATACAAATCATTTTCCGAATGTATTTCGTTTTCAACATGATTGCACGTGTAACAGTCCGGCTAAATTTGCTCATCTCGATTCACAGTTGAAATAGTCGTAAACCGATATTATCTACTAGAGAAAAATATTAATTACATCTCAACAAGCGGTACGGTAGATGAATAACGGAGACACCGCGTACGGTTCAATTAACCCGTAAGCATTCAATAAAATTGCATGCATTCATCGCAAATTCCGCCTGTAAACCAGCCATTAAAAGAGAGAAAATAAATGTTCAGACTGTTAAGAAAATGGTTCCAGCATTTAATACATCCTTGAAATGTAAAGAAAATCGTGGGACTTTTTGTTTCATTTTGTTCTGGCGTCGCGATAAAGATGAGTGTTTCCCTTAGCTGAGCCAATTTCAGTTCAAGAAAAGATAACACTAATTTGATAAATGTCATGTAACAAAGCAGCACAAACTTTATTTTCGAGTGCTGCCACCGCAATTACAACCCTTAGTTCTCGCTTGTCTTTGGGTGACATGACAGGAACAGCTCATTAAGATAATGATTGAAGATGATGATTTGACAAGCAAAAGCTAAGCACCAAACCAATAATTGACAATTAAACTGTATAGGAAGAAAAAACTCATCTACTTCCATTTCCATAACTATAATGTTCGGATGAAAACTTGCCACGAATTCTTATTGATTACAATGGAACATCAATCTGAATCAGTTAACTACATGAAGTCATGGACTACTATTACCATTAATGAGAACAGTCTAAAGCTCCTAGCTAATTGATCTGCTAATGGCTGGCAAGTATAGCCAAGGATTCCTGCTGGTGGTTGTCTGTAGCCATATTCCAATTCGAAAGCAAAACTGGGAAATATTATTTTTCATTTGAGAGTTGGAGGTGCACAGTAATCTACAATATTAATGGCATACCGCATGGGGAAGAGGCGAAGAGCAGTAGCTAGCCTAGCCGCTAAGTGCATCGATTGACAATGAACATTCAATGAAGTAATAGTATCACTATTCATTCCGGTGTTGTCTTTCTGACAGTGAGTTGGAAATTCGTAACCCTTTTCAGAAAAATTTAAAAAGAAAAAAGAAAGTGTTTTTTATTTTTGAAACGAAAGCAAAAGGACCCGCTGCTCTCTTTCTTTTCGGCCCCCACTGTTTGTAGCGCGCATCTCGCGGGGGTGTTAATCCCACCTCCTCATTCAGGCTCTCTTTTCCATCTTTTTGTGTCTCTAGCTCGTTCGTTTTATATAATCTAAAAATTGGCTCTGCAGCTGTGAGTGATAAATGGTAATTGATAATCCTGGTGGGGAAATGGTGGTGCCTCGTTGCGGAGCCGACTGATGAAATGCTTACGACAGCAATAACAACAACAACAACAACAACAACAACAACAACAACAATAATAATAATAATAATAATTCTCTGTCTTACTTTGTTTTTCTGTTCTGGGTGTTTGCAGACACGTGGTTTTTCCTGCAAAGGTCATCATAAACAGTACAACTTGCTCGGTTCAGAATTCAGATCAGGGCCCTTTTCACTGTTAACCGTTGAATATATTACCATGTACATACGGATTTTCCCTTGGCACAGCAGTACAAATTGATAAACATAACATGATGTCACAAACCCACAACAAATTAACTTCTTTATGAGTTTTAAATATATCGGTCGTTGGAAAAGTCGATGTAGCTGCTGCCGTTAAATAATTAAGTTGATTCCAGATGTTGAGCCAATTCTCTTAAGGATTGGCATAGCTTAGCTGAGCATTAACGAATTACAAATTGACAGTGACAATGCACTTGCAATAATATGACAAGATGCATCTTTGCTGCGGCTAGTTGGGCGGTGTCAGAAAGAGGTAGTTGAAACGAAAGGAGGTTGCCCTGGCAAAAGGATCATATAGTCTCTCAACAGTACTACTATATCAGTTCAAAAGCCGATTAATTTAAGAATCTGGCCATGCTGGCCTACACAATTTTGAGCTAATATTATTTCTTTTAATGAGGCAATTGATGCTATAAAATTTCCAACAAATATTGAACTGAGCATGAGGATTCTCGTAGTAAAATGTTGAGCCGGGTCCAAATGTGAAAATTTGATTAAGTGTCAACTTTTAACCATGCGAGTTAATGGTAAGTTTTGCAAGAGAATAGTTAATTAACCTAAAAAAAAGAAAGAAAAAAAGCTGACAAATATTAATCGGACAAGTTTGCAAGTACACATCTATTTAGTTCTTTAATTTTGAGTCTGTATAGTTAGAATCTTTAAGATTCTTTTTTAATTGGGGGAGGAATCACGATAACAAAGCAGTTTGATTCCAAAATTCCCAGACAAATGCTGTTTTTGCACCTTAAATTACACGCGCCGGAGAATGTGGACAAAGCAGTTTGTAATTTGTTCTATAATTATTCTAGAATATATACATATGTATATGTCATCAAGAAAAAGGTTTTCAAAATGCATGAGAAGGAATTTCAGCTACTTTTAATTATTACAGTGAATAATCCAGATGATATCAATTGCAACTATCGGAACTACAATAGTAATTAATTAGCCAATGGCCAGCCACGAGGCAGCTGGATTAATTAGGCGTTTATCAAGGGAAAAAATGGAAAATAACGAGGAAATGAAGAAAGTAATTGAACCCGGAGTCTAATCCATAAGGTTGATTAAATTAATCAAATTTATACGAGAATGAGCAATTAAATTCCACACTCGGTTGTGATTAATCGGTGTTTATAGCACACTTCCAATCCTTGATGAATTTATATTTCATTTCTTGACGTATTGGGAATAAAATAAATTAATTATTGTCTAATTCCTGATCACTGATATGATAAAAGAAACTTAATCATTGAGAGGTTCTTAATATAATTATCAAGCGTTCTGTTGAATAAATTAATAAGAATGTGTTGCACATAATTATATGAGTTCCTTTTTGTAACAGTACTGAATTACATCCAACTAAATACAGAAATTTTATTTGATTAAAATAATATTAGTAAAAGACTTTCGCGGGGATAATGTAATATGCTATGATATATATATATTGGATATCACCAATCATTAAAATAAACTAATATTTTTGAAGCAAACATGTAATTATGTAAAAAGCATTATATATTATAAAATTAATAAATATTAAAGAATTCGATGAGTGGCTCTTTCTCTCTTTCTCGCTCCGGGGAACTATAAAAGCAGGGAATGTCAGATGAGAAAACTCAAGAAAAACTAAAATAGGGCGAAGATTGGGTAGTTCGTGACACGAAGTGTCAAATAAACATACCAAAAATAGAGAGAGGAAAATGTTCAATCCTGGCCTTCCTTTGCCTTAACTCTCATTTAATTCTTTTTTCTTTCGAAAGTCTTGTCAACCACTCAAGACACGCAGCGGTTGCCGGCTCCGGCTAAGAAATCCCTTAATACCCACTGCCATGTGAGATCATCTCTAACTCTTTCACTCTTATATTTTTCTTCTGATTTTTTTTATTGTCTTGATCGCTAATTATGATCAAATCCTGGTGCAACTTCACTGCAAAGGCCTGCTTGATAGACAGACGTTTCATTCCGAAGTATACGAGTTAGTTACTGGTAAACTTATCAGATTCGATATGGCAATGAAAGAACTCTTTTTGGGCTATACGTGGCAAGTTGTCTAGCTAGACTATTTAGGGTTTCTGTTTCTTTCTGCAAGTCCTTTCTTTAGGGTTTTGGGCTTCCTTCTTTTGTTTCTTTTTCTAGATTTGGCGTACCTATTCTTATCTGGGTTTGTTGATAAATGGAGAAATATAATAATTTAAACGAGAACACAGCTACTCGAGGAAATTTCTTGTATTCTTCTCAAGTTCTTGGACCGAATTCATCGTATGGTCGAGCAAATACTGGCTCCAACGCTAGTACTCAGCAGACCCAGATGCCAATCGGCAGCAGCTTTCATCTACAATCAGGCACTTGTTTTCAATCTGAGGCCCATTCGATCGTGAAAACTGAAGCCGGCACTTCACTTGGTTCAAAATTTCACTACCCTCTTATGAGAGGGCATCAATCACAAGAAGAAAGTGAGAGCTCTGCTGAAGTGGAAGCTATTAAAGCCAAGATTATCGCCCATCCTCAGTACTCGAACCTTTTGGAAGCGTACATGGATTGCCAAAAGGTATTTAACTTCAAACTCTAGAAACGCATACACCAAAGAACAAAAAAAATACTCCTATATGGAAAAGATGAGAGCTGTAAGAGTTATCGTTCTTAGTTTGATTCTCTCCCTCAACGTTGCTTTGTTTTAGGTGGGAGCTCCGCCTGAAGTTGCGGCTCGACTGGCAGGTGCTAGACAGGAGTTTGAGTCAAGGCAACGATTATCAGCCAGTTCTAGAGACGGTTCTAAAGATCCAGAACTCGATCAGTTTATGGTGTTTCATTTTTTCTCTTTTCTTTGGCCTTTAAAACTATTTCAATCGAAGTCTCTCACAAGTCTGTTTGTGTCCTCAATTAAAAATTTATATATTTTGTTTCGAAACTAATATGAACCAAAACACAGGAAGCTTACTACGACATGCTAGTCAAATATCGAGAAGAGCTAACAAGGCCTATACAAGAAGCTATGGATTTCATCGGGAGGATCGAAACTCAGCTTAATATGCTTAGCAATGGCCCGGTGCAGATCTTCAATACAGGTACTTACTCTTCTAAAAATAAAATTTGTGGATGTATATAATAATGTTAAAGAGATTTGCGCCTTGCGGATTCGTAGGAAAAAAACACTAAAATCCAACTAGTTTCGTTATTACAGATATGGTTTTGTTTGGCTTTTTGTACTGTTCAAATACTGAAAGTCAGTCTTAGACTCTCAGTCTCCGGAGAAGCCATCAGAAAATCTCGCATCCCTCCTCATCGATTAACGCATTAATTACCATTTCGGGAGAAGGGAACTTTGACCCATATTACACACACATTCCAATAATGTAGGAGAGAAAATAGAAGAGTGCAGACCCTAGAATTATGATGGTAAAACCCTAATCTCGAGTTTATGGTAGAATGTTCGATTTCATTGGTTATATATCATCGAATCCACATGAATGGAGAAACAAACACGCCATTGTTTATGCCACAAGCATAAAAGATCATTAAATCACTCGTCGGCTTCTCCATTGGGTTGGGCTTTTCATATCCAAGACTGCTGACAAAACCGAAATCTCGACCGTCCCTTCTTCAGCTAGAACTGTTTTTATCAGTTAATGTGATACATACTTACCTCGATATGTTTGTTGTTCCCCTAGTTTATTTTTCGCCATAAAGTAGCAAAAATGCTTTTGTTTTTCTTAAATAAAGTGGTGAAAATTGGAGAACATAGGATGCTGTTCGGATCAGTGTTAACCCATATAGCCTGTACGGCTTTTGTCAGAATACTTAATTTTTTTTTTTGGGTAGAATAGATACTTAAATTTCTGTAATTTTTTTTTATTATATATTTTTAGGTCCGTTCAGTGATGGGTTATTTTTTATTTTGTTTTTTAATGTCGATGGGACATTAATAGGAGAAATGTGGCTCTTCTAAGTGTCATTCTTTGTGATTTTCCTTTGCCTTGGGGTGGGAATAGTAGTTGCATTAGCGTCCATGTGACGTAAAATTACCTCAAAAAGCAACTCATTTCTTGAGAAAGAAATACATTTGTGCATTAGTAGAGAGAGGCACAAGAGACAGCTTCATTTGCAGAAGCTTGTTTCAGGAGTCATGGTTGTTGATTCTTGATTCATCCTAGAGTATAGCTACGCTCATGCCTGCCAAGGAATGAGTTTCTCTTTTGGTGTTGAACATGGATCTGGTAATGATGTTAACTCTCTACTTTGCGGAGTTCAATGTTTTATCTGACCGTCGTGGCTACTAGTTTTGTAAATTTATTTAGGGGCATTTTGACAATTCACTGAGAAAATTGTCAAGTTGGTGTCTCAATAGCAACGTTATTTTACGTGTGTATATGAATTCGGAAAATTTTGCTGGTTTAGCTCAATTATTAAATTGGGTTTAATAATTAGGTTAACCACAACAAGAGTAAAGGAGTTTGCTGTTGTCTCCTAGCATCTCCAGAATGTGTATGCCATAGATTGGAAATTGACATTTCTGAGTTATGGAGCTTCTGTCTTGTCAATCTATAGTAAACTATTAGCCCTATACTTATACGCGCTACAAGCCTGTGGCTGTGAGAGTCTATTCAAATTTATCTATATCTACATTGACTTGTAAAAAAGATGACTGTCCAATTTTTGGAGCTCGATACAGGATCAGTGGATGACTTATCATGCATTTTAATTTAAATCGGGTTCCTCTATTTCTAATTTCTCTCTCTTTCAACTTTTTGTTGTCAGTATATTTTTGTATGTGCCTATGCTTTTATCCATTTAATTCAATGGAGCAGCACTAGTTTCTTGTTCTGGCCACGAGTGACCTTTCTTTTTTTTAGCCTGAATGAAATATCGGATTCTCAATGGTAAAGTGTGAAAGGTTATTAATGGTAATTATGGAATGCAATTAACTGTGCCAATTACATTCAAATTTTTCAAAAGGCCCGTATGTTGTCGTAAGGAATTCAAGAATGGGCAAGAGAAGTGCAAACTTTTTGCTGTCAGATTTTGTTTTAGATTATCACAAGTTGTTTTATCTTTTGCCTTGACTTATCTAGAAGTTCAGTTTCACATATCAGTTTGCTGCCTTCATTCTTGTTCTTACTAAAAACGGCCTTAAGCCTCACCTATGGTTTCTTTCCTATGTGTTATCTCTGCATCTTTTGTTGCTTCATAAGGGGATAATTTGTTTTTCTGTGTCAATTAAATTTATCTTCAATAGTCGATCTTCCTGGAGCAAGCTTGTTCAGGAAGCATGTTGGTCATTTTGGTATGAAATGGGTTGCAGAATATTGTTCTTAGACTACTAGGGAAACTATTCATGAGAGCGTAATAACATTGAATTGAGCAGCTTTGTCACTTTAGTCATAGTAGATTAACTGTTGTTTCACACGCTGTTAGTGGTGACATCTGTTTGAAGTGACTAGAGTCTCTGGAAAATAAAAGAGACGTGCATCTATAAGGTACAGCAACAGTCTAATTTAATGAATTCCTGGATGCCAAAGGAAAAACTGAGGGGAATAATAGTTCCAACAATACTTGGTGGTTGCCTACAATAATCTCAGGTTAATTCTAATTTTAAGACTTGATCGATTTCCTTGTGTTAATTCTCAAGGGTTAATCCTCATTTTAAGACTTCATCATTTTCCTTGGGCGCAGTATAAATACTATGTTGTTTTCTTTTAGAATCTTTATTTTCCTTTGTGTATGTGCTTGCTTTTCTTATCCATCAAATAGTATCATTTTATCTAGGACAGTTTCAAGATTGTAATTTGGTTCAAAATGTCTTTATATCATTTTTTTTTTGTGACCGATCTTTTATCTTTTAGTGGGCATGGTACAGTTGCTCCTGTGTGAATCTTTTGAGTGGAAGGTATATATGTTAGAAAGGTGCAAGAAATCTGAAATAATTTGTAAACTTTGCAATGAGCCTCGTGATTTTGTTTGTTGATAACACACATTCTAGAATGATTATAGCTGAAATAAGTGTATTGGGATTCAGAGGAAAGAAGTTCAATGACAGTGACTAAAGAAAATGAAGTTGCCTGAATTGATCAGACGCTTGAGCTTAAAGTTTAGTTATTCTTGATATGGCCATGTTGAAGTTACGCAGTTTTCATGGTTTGCCGTCTATGTGGCAGAATTGAACAGATGAGCTGACCTTATGATTTGTGAACATTTTGACATTTAGGATGAATTTCTGCTATCACCAGATCAATTTTGTTAATTCACACTCAGCGAAATCTGACATATTTGGTAATATGTGATATTTGATGCATTTGAAGTAAACACTCTGGTGATATTTGATTTTCTATTTACAAGTTAATTTTTATGTTTTGACGTGGAAAGATGATGTGTTAATACAGGGAAACCATTTCAAATTTAAATAAGAATCGAATATATTTGTTTACTCAATTTCCGGTGGTTTTTGTTTGTTGGACGGGAATCTTAAAGGAAAGAGTGGAAAATAATTTTCTTATTAATGATCTAGAATGCCTTTTCCTTTCTAATTTCATATGCTTGATGCATTGCAACACTCATATGTACTTATATCTGAAGCCATGTTGAACACAAAATTTTAAGGTAATTGTGCTATATAAGATTGGAGTGTGATTGGATAATTTTCTTAGTTTTGTTTTCAGTAATTGATATACATTATCAATCACTACCCTAGTCAAGTTCTTATGCTTTGGTTTATGCATTTCTCTTTTGACAAATGAATAGATGAGAAGTGTGAGGGCATCGGTTCATCTGAAGAAGATCAAGATAATAGTGGCGGAGAAACAGAGCTACCTGAAATTGATCCCCGTGCTGAAGATCGAGAGCTTAAGAATCACCTCTTGAGGAAATACAGTGGTTACTTAAGTAGCCTCAAACAAGAACTGTCCAAGAAAAAGAAGAAAGGTAAACTACCCAAAGAAGCCAGGCAGAAGCTACTTGGTTGGTGGGAATTACACTATAAATGGCCTTATCCTTCGGTAATTCTCTCTAAACTTGCTAATTAACTCTACTAATTTTCATCTTGGCATTGTGACTCAAAACTTGTTTTGGTAAATTCACAGGAGACAGAGAAGTTGGCATTGGCTGAATCAACTGGTTTGGATCAGAAGCAGATAAATAACTGGTTCATCAACCAAAGGAAGAGGCACTGGAAACCTTCGGAAGATATGCAATTCATGGTGATGGATGGGCTTAATCCACAGAATGCAGCTCTTTATATGGATGGACACTACATGGGAGATGGTCCATATCGTTTGGGACCATAAACAACTCACTGACAAAAGTGAGTTCAATAGATAATATAGTAGTGTTGGTGTAGCACGAAAGTGTTAGCCGTGCTACTTGCCTTTCAATTGAGAGAGTTTAGTAGTATCCTACAATCTAATATCTGATAATACTATTTAGAAATATATGCCCAATTTTCATGATTTTGTTTATAGCTTTTATGTTTTGGTGATGATCATTCAGGTTCCGGATATGGAAGTATCCTTGTAGCATATTTCTTGTACTTGGGGTTTTCATTTATTTACCAATGTCCTTGAAGATCTGAGATCTATTGTGTGATTAAGGCAGTAAATATAGATAAAAAGAAAAAAATTGAGTGAATTAGCAGTGTGTGTATTGTATACTCTATATGCTTCTGTAAGGGCTACTGCAATTACTGGCTGTCAAGTGTACATATTCAAAAAGTTTGTTGGCGTTTGATATGGATTATATTTTTCAACCACACGAGTATTTATATTTCGGACAAGTGTAAGTGGAGTTTTACTGAGAATTACAAATGCAAGTTATTTTAAAATTTTCATTTTAGAGGATGTAACATACTGATTATTTATTATATATACTATTTCATCGTCCTTTATCATATTATTTCATCATCCATGCGAAGAGTAATGTATCATTTGAAATTAAATTTTGGTATAAAAATTTTACTCTTAATTTATATTTATATATAAATTAATGGCTGTTTTGATTGTATCTAAGAAATTAACTTACCTTCCGTCTGGAATTTTGAACGCCAATCATATTGACCCAGTTGGCATCTGTTCTGGAATATGAAAATTTGTTGCGCCACCCAAGTAGCCTTATCAGGCCCCGTGGAAGAAGGGGTTGGGCTATTTGTCACTTATTCATCCCCTAGTCGATTAAGTCGGTGCGTTTGAAATGTTTATTATTATTGTCTTTTTTTAAGGAAGAGCTGTTTTCAACGTTTGTTTGAAACTAAATAACTGTATACTGTCATAAACTTGAGGCAAAAAATTGAAAGACCGCTCAAAGTCTACGAAAGAAAAAAAAAACCCATGAAAATTACCTACTAAACCAATAATCATCATTGTGCAATCCTAAAACAAGGTGGTTGTAAAGGACATATCGGTTCATTTTAAACTGAAGCTATAGCTATTATTGGATGAGAATGAGAGCGAAGTAGGTTTGGAGGTAGGCAGGCCGTCTCTATTAATCCGGTGAACACTAAGCAGCCCCATTATCTGACACCCGATGTTCATTTTCCATTAACCATCGTGAAGTCAGCAGGGATATTGAGAACATGAAAAATATATATATATTACAAGTAGGGTTATAGCGAATAAAAATGTACCAGTAACTCTGCATTGCAATCTCTCATTC
>JAWDEX010180826.1:0-14136 GCA_035221805.1 Trichilia hirta | reverse complement strand
TTATAAAAAATAAAATTACTTATTTATCCTAAAAATTTATCAATTACAACTCATAAAATAAATTGATGTAAAATTTCTTTTTTAGTGACATAAGAGGTTAAAAAATTTTAAAATTTTGTTTTATTCATTTCACAACGTAATTGTATTTATATTCTTATTGTTATGAAAGAAGAGATAAATTTTGTAATAAAAAATAGTTTATTTAAAATTAATAGATAATATTTAAGATATTATAATAGTGTTAGTGATTATATCAATAAACCCACTTATAATTGAAAATAAAATCATATTTTTGATGTTTATAAATTTTAATTTTTAAATTTTTAACATGTTTGAGAATATATCAATAAATACCGATTTATACTAATATGTTCTCATTGTAGTATATATAGAAAATAGTAAAATTTATTTAAGATATGTGAATACTGCTATATATAAATTTTGGATAAATAAATGATAATTATCAACAAGATATTAGTTAAGTAATAACATTTTGAACTTTTAGAGTAATAATTAATAAATTTTTTAGGGTAAATCATTAATTTTTATAATTTTATTCAGGGGTTTGGAGGAATGCAAACATTAAGGCGGATAAGTGATAATATTTGAAACTATATCATCTAAGTGATAAAACTTCAAACCCAAGGGAGATAAATGATAAATCTGCTATTCTAGTTGATGTGTTATTTGACAAATTAGTGGTTTAACCCATATTGGTCTTCGTATTTAATTAACTTCAATTATTTTATTATTCACTAAATCGATATGTTTTTATTTCATTTGAAGCTGCAAGCATTCATTAAGTACCAAATCTTTTACTAATTAATTAATTGATCAGCTAGCTGTAGTATTTGACAAAAGATTTATGCCGATTAAATAATCATGTGGAAAATTTGTTAGTACTCATTATCAAATCCTCTTTTGTAAAGATGAATCAATCTCCAGTTTTTGACAAACCTGTGAGTTAATAAACAGTGGGAATGACCCGTCTCTTATCAATGGAAAATATATAAATATTCATTAATTTTAATAAATATTTCAAAATTTGAATTGACTGTGCATTTTTATAAACAAAGCATCTCTATGTATAATTGTTATAAAATTAATTAACATTATTTATGTTTCAAGTTTATGGGTAAAATAATCTTTGAGTAGCTAGAATTGATATTAAATATTAATAACTTAAAAACAAATGAATATATAACAAAATTATGTTAAATTATTATATGAATAACATAATGCATCAAAAATATTGTAATTAAACTTTCTTTGAAATAAGAATGTAATTATAGTTATTTGAATTATTACTATTGATCCCTTAAAAAGAGAATTATGGAGATTTGTATATTTTAATTTGACTTTTGTGTTGTGAGATCTTTTATTCTTGTCACCATGTACATCAATGGTATTGTTTGATGCTACTGGCTCTCTTTTGACTTTGGGAGCAAGGTTGATTTCTTTTCAACTTTAAATGAAATATAAAATATTAATTTATTTTAAAAATAAAGAACCCTTATCTTTAAATATTGGAAAAAAATAAATATATAAATATAATATTTAAATTTATTCAAATTTTATATTAAAATACAAATATTATTTACTCATACAAAGTAACTAAGGCCGATTATTAAGAATGATTTATTGATAGTACACATGTTATCTTGTCAATTAATAAAGATGTTAATAATATTTTTTACGCGTAAATTCAAGAATATTCACTGTAACTAGTGGCAATTGAATTATACTTCTCATCATCAATCAATTTGAATTTATCCACTTTAATTATACCTAAACATTATAATAACGTTATTCATTCTAAATTTTTTTATATTTATCCACTTTAATTATACCTAAACATTATACTAACGTTATTCATTCTAAATTTTTTTTTATCTCAAAATTGAATTAAATAATATGACAAGTGAGCTGATATATATTTATTAAACGATAAACTTTTATAATTTTTAAAATTATTTATTGTATATTTTCACTATCTTTTTAAATACATACTATTCATTTAAAATGTATTTTTTAAAATAAAAATTATATTTAGCCATCACATTCATTGCAACAAGTAATCGATTAGGTTAATCAAATGTTAAATAAGTCAATAATGTAAAGTTTATGTTGTTCGATGCAACCAAAGAAGCTAATCTTTGTTTAAAGTACATAAAGGTGGTGGATTGGTTGGATATGACATCTATATGTATGAAATTTTTAGCCTCTTGGTCCCAATTCGAAAGTAGCTTGCATCATTCTAATCTCGTGCCTTTATTAACCTTTATTTTAATAAGCTCTAAGACCTAATCATATCCCGCACTTAGTTCAAAATGTAATGGGAAATATTTAGCATCAGGTTTACAATTAATAAGTCCATGTTGTTCTTGTTGGAAATTTAATATAGATTTAAATTTCATGGATGCTTTCTATTTAATATCTGCAGGTTACAATAATTTAAATGGTTAATGCATGCTACATATTGCTATTCTTATATAGATTTTCTCTTTGTACAAATAAGGATTTATAAAGTTCCAATTTCTAGGATTCAATAGTTAGTTATATAAGTAAGTGCACACCGCTTAACATAAAACCTTAAAATATTTTTTTCTCTTCAATACTTGATGTAGTAAAATATTAAGTAAATATTGCACCCCTCTTTTATAAAGAATACGTGATGTCTAGACATTAATTTAATCATAAAATGAACTATAAAATTTATAATTAAAACAAATTGTAACAAAAGATAATGTAAAATAAATAATTTTAATCATACTTGCAAAAAAGTATTTTTATTAACAATTAATTATAGTCTTATTATACTAAATATATTATGCAAATTTGACAATATATAGAGAGAACTAAACCTAGTTTAGGCCAACATCAATGTGTTTGATATACTCATTCAAGAAATAAACACATAAGTAATACCATTATTTTTCCGATAATACATAATATTTAAACAATTTCGGTGCACATTTTTCTTTCTTTTTGTTTAATATAAGATAGTGCTTTAGCTTTTTTTATACACACATTATTTTGTTAAATTGAAAACGGCCCCATGAATGTGAAAATATTGCCAGTTGAATGAAATGGCCGACAATGGCAGTGATGACATCCATTTGTAAAGTGAATTCAAGATGCTGCGTCCAATACTTTTAGTCAATTTGGCATTGTATCTATTATCTTCATAATTGAAAAAAGCCAGATTGCCCCTCTTTTTAAGGAGGTTAGGTTAATCATCTCATTAGCAAAATCAAAGGTGAGCAAAACATTGACAAGACTATCATGGCTACAATCAACCAACCTCTGCTGCTAGACACACCCAGAAACTCTAAACATAAAATCCTCCTTCTAATTCTCTCTATTGCTGCTACAATTTCCTTATCTGTTCTGTTTACCACACATTTTATCAAAGCTACAAACTCATCCAATCCTTTCTTTCAGACCCAAATTTGTTCTAAAGCCCTCGATAAGGCTTCATGCTTAGCCATGGTTTCGGAGACAGTATCACATTCAACCATGAAAATGAATGACGTTGATCTATTGAAGTTTATCTTACAGAATTCCTCATCAAACATACTGGATACTATCAATATGGCCATCGATTTGAAGAATCGGATCAACAACCCTAGAGAACAAGCGGCTTTGATTGACTGTGTGGAGTTGATGGAATTATCCACTAACAGAATTGTAGATTCCATGGAGGTTCTTTGGAAAACGACGAATTCCCAAGAAGATGCTCATGCATGGTTAAGTGGTGTTCTTACTAATCATGTCACATGCTTGGATAGCTTGGAGGGTTCAGCCCGAACCATGATGGAACCAAGGCTTAGTGAATTGATAACAAGAGCCAGAAATTCTCTAGCCATTTTTGTTGCGATCTCACCATTTAATAAAAACGTTCTCCGTCAATTGACAAAAGAATTTCGATTTCCGTCGTGGGTTACGAGCTGGGACCGGATACTTTTACAGGATATGACAAAAGAAATTAAGGCCAACGTTGTGGTTGCTAAGGATGGAAGTGGGAACTACAAGACTCTGAAAGAAGCAGTAGCAGCAGCACCGGACAAGAGCAAAAATAGATACGTTATTTATGTGAAGAAGGGAACATACAAAGAAAACGTTGAGGTGGGAAAGAACAAGAAGAATCTGATGATCGTCGGGGATGGCATGGATTCAACAATCATCACCGGTAGCCTGAACGTGATTGACGGATCAACTACTTTCAATTCAGCGACAGTCGGTAAAGATCTTGACCTATTATACCATCATTCTTGGTTGGTATTTTTTTTAATATATATATAAATTTTCGTTATCCCGTAAATTTAGGCTTAATTAGTGCATCTGTTATTTTAATCAAAATATTAGTATCACATATACAATTATTATAAGTATATAAAAGAATGATGTACGGATTACCTAACCTATGACAATACGAATATAAACTTTGTGACACTATAATTGTCAATGAATGCAGCTGTTAGTGGTGATGGGTTTATTGCCCAAGATATATGGTTCCAAAACACAGCCGGGCCGGAGAAACATCAAGCAGTTGCCCTCCGAGTTAGCGCCGATCAGTCAGTGATCAATCGCTGCCGCATTGACGCTTTCCAAGACACCCTCTACGCCCACACCAACCGCCAATTCTACCGAGATTGCTTCATCACCGGCACAGTAGACTTCATATTTGGCAATGCAGCTGTAGTGTTGCAAAACTGCAAAATCGTTGCAAGAAAACCCATGAGTAAACAGTCCAACATGGTGACAGCTCAGGGACGAGTAGACCCAAATCAAAACACTGGAACTTCAATCCAAAAATGTGACATTGTAGCAAGTGCTGATCTACTGCCCGTAAAGCAATCAATCCGATCGTATTTGGGCCGGCCATGGAAAGAATTTTCCAGAACTGTTGTGATGCAATCTTTTATTGATGACCATATTGATCCAGCAGGATGGTCAGTATGGAACAGTGATTTTGCACTGAAGACATTGTATTATGGGGAGTATTTGAACGAAGGACGGGGTGCTGGAACTAGTCAAAGAGTGAATTGGCCAGGATATCATGTTATTAATAATCCTGAGGAAGCCAAAAAATTTACAGTAGCTAAACTTATTGGAGGAGGGGATTGGTTGAAATCAACTGGAGTTGCTTTTACAGAGGGGCTGTGAACGGAATTTATGCTTACAATGTTACTATTGCAACCGAATAATAAAGTGATATGGACCATGTTTCTTGCACTAGTTTATGTAATGCTTTGGGCTAAACAAATTCTGAACTCAAACCCAAGTACTGTTAGTCATCGTTTCTCCCACCTTGCATAAAATGCAAAAATAAAATATTTATTTTTCATAATTATATATTATAACATTGAAGAATAACAGGGAATTAGACATCCGAATACGAGTATGATGAGTGATGGCACCTTATTTTACTGGAATTACAATATCTTTCACATAAAACCAACATTTATCTAATAAATTACAAATTAAAAAAAAATAAAAATGATTGAAATATCACTACTTTGTCTTACAATTTCAACTCAAATTTTGCAACCCATCACAAAAATTAACTTTCATTAAATTGGAAGATATTTATTTTTGTCAATGGCATCATTAAGAAATAATTATGTTGTAATAGGCATTTAAAAAAATTGTAATATCCTAATAATAATAATGTTATGCAGTAAAAAAAATATTATGCAATTAAGAATATATTTGATATTGAAAGATTGTGACCAAACAATTATTTTTTATTTTTACTTGGTAGTTACTGTTATAAACTAAAAATTAAAAATATTAAATATTATTTAAAATATAAATAAATCTTATTAAAAATTAATATTACTGAACATATTTTATAAATTTATGTTCAAAGCTAGTAGTAGATACTAATTAATTCAAACATACCCCACAAGTTGAGTAGCTACGAAAGCTTGTGCTGGATCAAGGTAATCACAAGAACTCTGAATTCGTTTACCCCTAATTTTTTTTTTTCAACAAAAATTAAGTATATGTTTCATTCCAAGAACCAGCTCCTCAAAAACGTGGCTCCAATAATCAAAAATCCAAAAGAATTTTGTGGGAATTAGATTTCATTAGATTTCCAAAATATAAAAAATAATAATAATTAAATATTTTAAAAATTGTTAATTCATTTTATATGTTATGATAATAAATAATCAAAGATATGAATCATCCAATTATCTGTCCTTATGGGCAGCACGAATTGATTTAATAAAATAAGCCATTTTGCTAATTTATCTTTCGAATTTTGACTTAAATATTTTTATTTATTTATTTATTTTTCTTAATGTTGTTAAGCTCAGAAGAAAATCCGTTAAACAAAGGTATTAATTTTGAAATTAATGACTGTACGAAATATTGAAAGGCACAACCAACTATATAATGAATCAATGCTGGCCAAGACAGCCTGCCAATAAAATTGTTGATTTATCAAATTGCATTAAATAATAATTATTTATTAAAAAATACTAATATATTTAAATAATGCTATATATTTCATCCAAAAATTAAATTTTAATATAATTAACATAATCACTCGAGTCTAACCCACTATGTTCATCTAAATTGTGGTGAAATAATCTTAAATAAGTATTTTAAAAATAGAGCTCGATTATAAAATTTTTTACTATAATAATATGATTTAAAATTTTAATTTTAATTTTTAATTTATGTGTAATTCCTCTAAAGTTGCTTTTAACAATAGCTTGATATTCCAGTTCATTAATACCAAAGTCTATTGAATTGATTGATGACATTGACATATGAAGATACTAAATTAATAAATTAAAAAAATGGGTGGACAACATAAACCTTATCTTGAAACAAAATTCAAAGCAAGAATAATTAATAACTAACTTATAATTTATATAATTCATAGCAATATAGAATAAAAAGGTATCAACTTTATAAAATATGATAAATTCTAACTTAAATTTGTCAATAAATTATTATAAAATTATATTTTTTATAAATAGGAGTGAGATACTGAGATATATTTCTACAATAATGTCTTGTGCTTAAAAAAAAAAAAAAAAGAAAAAAAAAAAAAAAAAAGAAAAAAGAAAGGCAAATGACATTAAAGACAAAGAAAAAAAAATTACTATTAAATATATGAGATAATTAAAGTTTGTATCACTTTTAATTTATAGATTTTATCGGTTATTCTCAAAAGATAAATCAATCAATTTAATTATTTTTTTAATTATTAAAAAAATATTAAATATCTTAAATTTAAATCTCAAATCTTTGTTTTTAAAAAACATATTATTTAAATAATAAAAAATTTAACAATCAATGTTTTTTGAACTCCTAAAATTTGAGAAAAAAAAAATTTTAATCTAGCTGAGTAGAAGAATATCTATTTTCAACCTATTTCGTCAATATTTTTCTTATTTTAAATGTTTTTAGAGGTGCATTATAAAAATTAATATTATTGTCACGTAAATCACAAAATTTAAAATTTAATAACATTAATAAAAATTAAATTAATTGTAAAATATTAAAAAATTAGCTAATAGAAATATATATTTTTTAATTTAGTAAAATTAAATTATTATTTTGATCAAATTTTAGACATTTAAATATCATTTTTTTAAATTTAATATTTAATAAATATAACATTTCACTTATAACAAGAGATAAAAAATTAAAACATATTATTATTATTATTATTATTATTATTATTATTATTATTATTATTATTATTGTATAAATTTTGTATACAAATTAAATTAATAATCAATATGATATAATTATGTTATTATTTTATAACTTATTTTATTTATATTTATATAAAAATACAAAAAAGATAATAATATAACATAATTAAATTATTATTATGATTATTGATGGGGTATAATTGTAATTAACATAATAAAATATTGATTTTGTTCAATTAATTACAAAAGCAATTACAATTAATATTCATGAAACAAGTGTTGAGGTATAATTTGTCAAATCCTAGAGGAGTCAACTACGGAAAAAACAGAGAGCGAAAAAAAATTGATATTGTTTTTTTAGGAAAAAGCATTGAATGAACATAATTATAGTATTACCTTTCTTTTAATTATCTTTCCTTTGTCCTCTGCTTAAACTTTTGTCCGCATTTGAAGAGAAATCTTGGATTTTATTTAGAGAAGAACTTTAAGTAATAACACATTATAAAAAATAAAAACCTGAACGCCGCTCTTTACTCGCTCTCAACAATAAAGCCTCCACGCCCCCATATTCGTAAACTATTGCTTGTGTATTTTTGTCACAATAACAAGAAGCAAATTAATAATAACCCGCCACACAAATTTCTGTCTTTTGTTTTGTATTGTCTGCAATGTCCTTTTCCATTTTTATGGCTCCCCACTTTCTCTTGGTCTCTTAATAATCTTGTTCTTTTTCTTCTTTCTTCTTATTCAATAATTTTCGAAGTATTTCATATTCATATTTGTTACCCCGTGTATCTCTCATCATTTTTCTTTCTCTTCTTTCTTCTCCGTTCTAGTTCTTTCTTTTTATTTCTCTACTTTGGGCTTCAATTATTTTGTTATCTATTAAAGTAGTTGCGCATGTCAATTTGTTTATCAAGTTTGGTTGGAACAGAAAGTTGGATAAAGGAGCTTGCTGGAGCCGGAGAATAAGTTGCTTCTGGCTTAAATCCTTTTATCATTATTCCCTTTCTCTTCGGATAATTGATTGATTTGTTCTGTTTCTAATCCGCTTTAGACAATCAGAATAGATAGAAGATACCAATCTTGTTTCACGGGTAGATATTTCTGAATCTGAAACACTTGTGTTACTAGACTTATATGATACGAACGAATCCTTTTGTCTTGTTGTATATGTTTTTGTTTCAATAACTGGTAAAAAAATCCACATCTCCGAACCAAGTGCATCCTTGTCTATTTTCTTCTATCAGGCAAATCGACCAACTCTGTATTCTTTTTTTTTCCGTCGCCATTGTTTTTCTTTCTCGCTTTGTATTTGTGCTTTTAGTCTCCTCCATGGCGACCAAAATGAAAGGGATTTACAAAAGCTTCAAATACATTTCTCAAATCTTTGGTAAGCAAATCTGCCTCTCTCTCTCTCTCTTCATTTATTTATGTATATATTTATTATGCGTTTATATTCATATATTTCTTGATGGTTTCGGGCTAAATGGCCAAATGGGTATTTGCACTAGTTGTGAAGGAAAGAGAGATGGAAATTGGTTACCCAACGGATGTGAAACATGTGGCACACATTGGTTGGGACGGCCAGTCTGGGACTGCTCCCAGTTGGGTATGTAGTTTTCATTTTGGTTTGAATATCGGTGTTGTGCTGTATCTGTAGATGTTCATTTACCCCAAAATCTTTGTGTTGTTTATTTCTTAAATAATTGTTTCTCTGTGATTGTAATACTGCTAATTGCAGATGAATGAATTCAAGCCAGCACCTGATTTCTCATCTTCTATTGGCGGTCCAGTGGATTCCGGCTCAATGGCTATCTCCACATGGTCATCCCAAGGCATGTTTTTGTTAACTCTCCCCAATTTCTTTTTCCTTCAAAATTTAGTGTTAAAGATTTGTAGAATCCCCATATTGCATGTATATGTAATTGATTGTATATACAAATTATATGCAGATAATAGTGGACAAATTACATATTGCATGTATATGTAATTATTGGACAAATTTTGCAGATAATAGATAATAGAAGGGGTATTTTGCAAATATATATATATATTTTTTTTCGCACAAACCAGAGTCTAATGCCTTGTCAAATGTTGAGATTTATGTTCAGACAAGTGAAATAAACCGTTCTTTTGAGGTTAGTGATTGAGAGGATGATATTATTTTTAGCATTTGGTTTGATGAAGCTATTTCAGCAAGGTATGATAAGGAAAGATTCTTTGGCCACAAGAACGTGCAAAGTTTGGCTGTTCTATCAGGAGATAACTTGCTAACGTTCGTTGGGGAATCTGTGGGGTCATGGCCTTGACCTTAAGACATTCTTGCGGTCCATTCAAGAACGTATATGTGGGAGAATGTCATTGGTATTGTTGGAGAATAGATCAATTAAATTTCACCGATATTAAATCTCATATTGTCTTTCAAAAAAAAAAAATTTATTATTGCAATGAGATATTCAAGTGTTAACCAATTAGCACAAGGTTTGCATTAATTAAATCTTCTTAAGCCACATTCAAATTAACTTTAGGAGTGAAAGGAGTCCTTGTTCAGAAGTCTGAGTTTGACAATGAACCTAAAACTCTTGAAGCCCTTGCTGGGAACGTTTAGTGATGACTGTTAACGTGTCTACCAAAGAAAGAAGTATGCATTAGAGAAGCTGTCTGGCTATATGGGGGATGATTAAGCAATGTCCAGTGAGCAAAAATATAGACATTGTCTTTTGATAGATGCTAACTAATTGTTGTGCCACCAGTTCATACTTTTATAGTAATTTACATAATTTTGCAGTACAAAATGAAATACACTGAGTTTTCTTCTGCATTCTAACAGATTTTGAACAATCAATAGGACAACAATTGGATATGTTTAAAGACATTCCAACTACAGATCTCTCAAGTGTTCCCAAGAAACACAAACGCAAAAAGAAGACATCAACTAACTCTACCAAATCATTCTCATCAAGATCCTCCAGAGTACCAAAGTCGAAGGCTACATACAGTGAAATTGAAACGGCAAACGTCTAAGTATAGAATTGGTGGGATGTTTTGTTACAGAAATCTGTTAAACTACTAATGTGCATATGAGAATGCTTTAAGAGTCCCCTTTCGGTACGAAAGATATTTAAAATGGCAAGAATGAAGATGTTGGAATTGTGAGCACAGCTTGTGTAAATTTGCCGAAGGAAGAAACGAAACTGGCTGGGTTGTTGCGGGGCGAGCAGATGCTAAGGAATAAAAGAAGAATCGATACTTCAGAGTGAGACTAATTTAGGTAGATGAAAGGTTTTATTATCAGGAATGTGGATTGTTGTGCTGCTGAAAAGTTTTGCTAATTCAATTTATTGAATTGAACAAGAATGTTTAGGGAATGTATTGAAATTTCAAATTATCCCTGTTTTAGAATATTTGTTGACAGCCTTCAAAATTTAATTTGCAATGCTAGAATGTGCAGCTCTTATAATTTTCATTTACAAATTCTTGAATATTTTCTACCATAACTTGATGTATGTATTTCAGCACCATCGCTGTTATCTCACCATTTACTCTTTCCCGCGTAAGAGAGAGGAAAGAACTATGAATAATGCTTGAAGCCACATATGTTTGTACATCCACATGTTTGTAATTTGCTCAATGGCTTGCTGAATCTGCTGTATTATTTTTTTTAAATGTATATTAGAAAATAAAACCCCCAAAACTTCTCTATTAGATCCTAGATTCAGGATATGAAAAAAACTACCAATTTGGTAACAGTTAGTTTTCCAGTTTTAATACCATTAAAAAGCTTTAACTTCAATTAAATCTGCATTTGTTGAAGTTCTCTCTATTATGACACGAGGGAGATGAGCTAATTCAAGCACTTGACTTCATCAAACTTTTCAATGTCAACAATATTTGGATTTCAATGAACATAAAGTATAGGTTAGACAGATCCTTCAATTTCAATGTTTCATATTTTAATTAAAGTAAACTCTTAATAAATTAATAAACTTGCTTAGCCAATGTGTTATATTTTATTAAATTTATAAGATAATAATTTTTAAAAAAATTTAATGCCTAATAAATATATTAATTAATAATAATTAAATACATAAAAAATGACACATAAAATGTCTTTTTTCTTTCTTTATTTTTTTTGTTTCAATTCAGTTCTTTCCTTCTTAATATAGGCGCAGAAAGTTGTTTACCTCTTTTTATAGAATTTTTTACTTGATATCTTTTGTTTTTTCAATTTAATACCTTTTTAAAATATGCATAAAATATTGTTTGTCTTTTATAGGATTTAAATTAAACTTGATCTCATTCTTAATTTTTTATAATGCATACACTATATTTAATATATTTTTTTGTGTTATCATAAGATATAAATAAATTGAAGTTTAAGAGAAACTAATGATTATTTATAAAGGTTATGTTTTATGATTATGAAATTTATAACTTATGCTCTAAGACTTTAAATTTTGAAATCATATCTATTTTATGTAAATTATATCTATTTCTTATAATATGCATTATTTTTTAAATTAATAAATATTAATTTATTTATCAATTAATAAGTAAACTATTTAAAAAAATAATTTTTGTTAATTTTAAGATTATTATCTTATAGAAATTCTAACTTGTGTAAGTTTGAGCACACATATATGATAGGTAAATTTCACAAAATAAGAGGGACGATGATCCAAAAATAGACACCTGGGATCTGTGGCTTATGTAGTAACAGTACCAAAACATCGTCAATTGCCACTAGCCCCGCCAAATACATCGCTATTTTATCGGCTGAGGTTTCGGCTGACTCATTTCTCCATCACTAGCTTCCAAATCCCAGTTTCGCTTATGTAGTGACAGTACCAAAACATTGTCAATTGCTACTAGCCCCGCCAAATACATCGCTATTTTACAGGCTGAGGTTTCGGCTGACTCATTTCTCCATCAGTAGATTCCAAATCCCAGTTTCACCATTTCTCCGTTACAATTTTCTCAATAGCCCTGTCCATCTCAACATGTAATCCAAAATAATTATGGTTTCTTCAAAAATTTCAATTGATAATTCTGTCGATCTCAACGTGTAATCCAAAATAATTACGGTTTCTTCAAAAATTTTAATTGATAATTCAATAACTTCTTTGAAGGACGACGTGACGATTTATTTATGAGTTACAGTTAATCGCAGGTTAAGAAGTAAATATTTATATTTTTCATAAAATTAATTCGTACAAAACTAATAATTAGCTAAAAAAGATAAAGTAATTAACTTTAAAAATATAAGATCTTAAAAAAATCAAATCACTTCCCCTTATTTCTTTCTTGGTCGAATATTGATGCCTAAATTTTTTTCGAACAAAAAATTCAATGCACTACACAAATTTTATTGTTATGATTGATATAAAGACCGTATAAAATAATATCCAACTTCGAACAATAACTCATGAGAAACTACTTGAAATTAAAAAAAAAAAAAAATTAAGAGTGAAGCCAGATTACCAATATATAAACTCTGATGCTCAAGATAGTAGATCATAAAAAATCGAGTTAAAGAGAGACAATAAAACAGGAGTATTTAAATTATTTACCAACCCGAGACATTGAGTTCGAGGATATTTATAGTAGGGTCTACCCACCGCTAGTTTGAATTCTATTTTTCTCTTGAAAAGTTAGAAAAAGAAATAAATCCTCTGGTTCATATAGCGATTTCACCATTTATAAGACTTTTGTACGTGTGAGCATCGGAGAACAGGAGCTTGATTAGACAAAATACGGCATGATCATCCGACAGGTCCATTCATCACTTTCTTATGTCGGACTAGGGTAGCGTAATAAATGCTTGCAGTTTGTAGGACAAGATGGCTCTTAATGTAATAGGACGTTCAGGCCGTTCTTTGGGAAATGCATCCGCTTTTTTTATTTGAATCTCCTATTTTTGAAATATCGAGATTAAGTCGTATCGATAATTAAGATGCCAGTCGAGATATCGAGGTGACCGAATCTGGGTCAGGTCACCCACATAATAATAATTGAGGACAAAAAATATAGAGTCGATAAAAGTCATTAACATAAGCCCCTAAAGTTTTTACTGTTGTAAAGTGAGAACAAAAATTTAAATGGTTCTGATTTATTGAGAAGATTCAATTTTTTGACTTGAACGCTTTGGTGCTTCGAGCAGCCAACGATTTTTATTAAATACAAATATTTTATTTCTCACTTGCTATTTTTGAAAGGACTTTACTAAAGTACAGTGCCTTCTTGTAACTTGTAGCACAATCACGTGTAAGCAGATTGGTGTCTACTTTTGAATTGGCGTGACGCTCTAGAGCGCCCTCTTGAAATTCATGCGACGTGGCCCGTTCCTGACTATTCACAGAGCGACTATCTAGATACATCGCGTCACTTGGTTATTGGTTGCTTGACTATAAATACCCCCAGTCCTTCTATTTTCCATTTCGCATTCTTAAAG
>JAWDEX010180789.1:0-13819 GCA_035221805.1 Trichilia hirta | reverse complement strand
AAAAATACTAATGCATACGATCAAATCGTGAAGGTGAATACTTAAACCATAAATTTTTGAATTACCTTAAGGCTTAGAGAATTGTATCTAAATAAACTCTTTCAGTTACACTACAGCTAAATAATGCATCTGAAAGGAGAAATCATACTTTATTAGATACATTACATTTTCTGATAAGCAATGCCAATCTTTTGGTATTCTTTTAGGGATATGCTTTAGAAATTGCTAATCATATTTTGAAAAAAATTCTAATAAAATAAGTGTCTAAAGTTTTATATGAGATATAAAAAGAAAAGAGACTTAAATTTAAATATGTTAAAGTTTGAAGTTGTCCAGCCTATATAAAAAGGCTTAATCCTAATAAACTTGAAGTTAAGAGTGTAAAATGCAATGTTGTAAGGTATTTAAAAGAGTCTATAGGATATTAATTATATTATACTAAAGAACAAATTACATTTATTTCTAAGCATGCTATCTTCTTAGATAAAAAATTTCTCGAAAACAGAAAAAATAGCAATAAAATAGAACTTAAAGAAGTTTTTAAATTTCTCAACTATAAGTTAATGCTCAAATTTTAAAAAAAGTTATTTCAAAATTTATAAATTTTGATGTTCATAAGTCAATTAGGATTTTGACTCCTTATGATAGATATATTGGATATTATGATAAAGGTGAGTCTGAGATTTTTCTTACTTCAGATAAGAATCCTATGATTTACAATGAAGCAGCAACTAGTATCAATTTTGAGAAATGGCTTGAATTTATAAAATTCGAAATTGACTCAATGTACTTGAATCAAGTATAAACTCTAGTTGAATCACTTGAAGGTATTATACCTATTAGGTATAAATGGATTTTTAAAAGAAAGACTTGAGCTATTAAAGAAATTGAGACATATAAAGTAAAGCTGGTAGCAAAAAATTTTCGTTAAAAATAAGAAATTAACTTTAATGAAACTTTTCACCTATAACTATGCTTAAATTCATTTGAATTTTACTTACTATAACTGTATACTATAATTATAAGATATGATAAATGGATGTTAAAATTGTCTTTTTTAATGGTTATTTAAAAGAGTATATGTATATGACATAACCTAAAGATTTTATATCTGTTAAAAGCACCTATACAAGGTACAAATGTCTATTTATGAACTTAAGCAAGCTTTTAGATCATGAAATATATGTTTTAATGAGACAATCAAATTGTTTGATTTTATTAAAAATTCTAATAATCCATATATTTACAAAAAAGTTAGTGGAAGTAAAGTAATATTTCTAATTTTATATGTGGATGACATATTAATCATTGAAAATAATGTAAGAATATTACCATCAGTTAAAATTTGGCTATCATCTAATCTTTTCGTGAAAGACTTAGAAGAAGTATCATATATATTAAGCATAAAGATCTATCATGATAGATCAATAAGTTAATAGAATTATTCCAGTCTATGTACATAGATAAGATGCTAAAGAGATTTAGCATAGATAACTCCAAAAGATGATACATATCGATATATTATACAGTTACTTTCTCTAAGAAAATGTCTCCTAAAATACAATTGGAGAGAGAATATATGAGTAGGATACCATATACTTTAGCAATTAATTTTATCATATATGCTATGCTATAGACGAGACTTAATGTGGCTTTTGCTCTAAATATTACTAGTAGATATCAAGATGATCTAAGTTAAGATCACTGGAAAACTGTTAAAATAATTCGTAAGTATTTAAGAAGGACTAAAGAATTATTTTTAATATATAGAGGACATGACTTGGTACTTGAAGGTTACACTGACTCAAATTTCTAATCAGATAAAGATAATATTAAATCTACTTTAGGATATACATTTACTTTAAATGGTAGAGTAGTAAGTTAGAAGAGTTTTAAATAAAAAGTTACTGCAGATTTTACCAATGAAGCAGAATATGTTATAGCTCCAAAAATGACTAAAGAAGGCATATGAATGAAAAAGTTTATTACTACACTTGATGTGATTTTTATCACTATTGATCCAATTCATTGTTTTATGATAATAATAAGGCTATAGTACAAGCCAAAGAATCTAGGTCTCACTAAAAATTTAAACACATTTTGTAGAAATTTCATATCATTCACTAGCTTGAGGTAATATTTGTATTAAAAGAGTACTCTTAGATAAAAAATATTGCAAATCTATTCATTCAAGCTTTATCTCAGAAGATGAATGAAGAATATTTTACAAAAATCAGTCTTTATCATAGAGATGATTGGCTTTAAGTGCAAGTAAAAGATTAAAAGAGATGTGTGCCCTAAAAGTTAATCACGATGTGCTCTGTGATTGTAATTTTGTAAATCTTTTATAAATCTTATAATTAATAAAATAACTATTTTCTATTATATTATCTTTTATAATATCTATATGTATATTTAATTTACATATTATGATAGAGCACATAAAATATATGTAATATACATTATTATAATGAATTTATATTTTTAAGACTATATGTTGATAGTATTATTTTTAAATACTTTTAGTTATAAAACTATGAATTATGGTATTTATAATGTTGGACAGACTAGTATACACTATCCTTACTTTATATAATAGAGGATAATTAATCTTATAGATTACTTATATATTGACACTAAAGAAAGTGTATAGTTATTCATTAGTTGATTATGAGTTCACTAAATAGACTCGCCTAATATGTCTAAATAATAATTATACTTAATCATTAATTAAATATTCATTGTATTAATTGTGTAAGTAATTTTTAAACTTAATAACATCATAGTTATCTTATAGATAAATTATTATACTTTAATACTATTCACGGTAAGTCTGTTAAAGTTTGTGATAAGTAGTTATTGGGTATAGTAAGATATTTATGAAGATATATGAATGTTTGAATACAGATTTGTTAGTCTTAGTGTTTGAGATAGAATATTCTATAAAAATAATACAGATTTGACTCGTGAAATCCTCAACTAAAGTAATATATTGTGTTTAATAGAGAAGTATACTCTTAATAATAATACACAATAGAGTCTTTATCTATTATTTATTATACATAGCATAGAATCTAAAGGAATTTGACAATAATAGTATACTCTCAATTCAATTGAAGCATTGTATGATGAAAAGATTAAATAATACAGTAACTAATAATGAATAAGTCTATTAGTTAAAGTTTTATACTTCACTGTAATCTAGAGGTCATATTACATGATGAGGTATCAATATTAATCTATATAATATATTTAATTAATCTTGTCAAAGATTAATTAAATGAAATAAATTAAAAGGTAAATTTAAAAATTATGTCTATTACTAACTTTATAATAGATTTATTGAGTTTTGTCATAAATTACCTAAATTTTTTTCAAATTAAATTATGCAATACTTAGATACATAAAATTATGATTAGTTGACATAAGCTTATGAATGGTATAAGTGATTGTATGTCAAATATTTTATCCTAAATAAATGGTATAATTTTGGCCTTATACTTAAATAACAAATGAAAGGTGGATATGTACGAGATGTATATTCATTTTGATCACGCATTTGACACCTATATTTTTCATATAATTTATTTAATTAATTATTAATTAAATTAAAAAAATATATGAAGGAAATAATTATTTATTTTTCATTTAAGAAATGAAAAATCAAGAAAACAAAACCAAGCTTTTATTCTTCCTCGATTATGACTTTCTCCCTAGCTAAGAGTGATTAATTTTTGATCATGTTGATCAATTAAAACTTAATCCAAGGGATTCAAAGTATGATCTAAGTACTTGAATGATTAATTTCAAGTATTCAAATTAATTTTCAAGTAATTGGAAGCCTAGCATTTTGTGAAAACCTAGTTTGATTAAAAGTATGTTGATTAAAATTTTATAAAATCAAAAGAAGAAAAATAAAGTAAGGGCATCACTTACTAAAGGAGTTCCTAATTTAGTGCTCTAACACTTCAAAAGTGTTGAACCTAAGTGTGAAAGGCTTGAAAATAAAAGATATATTTTATGAAAAATTTTAATTTATCCATATTTACTCAATGCCTAAATTCTTAATGTGCAAAACTTAAATTCATATTTTAGATAACTTTATATGTTAGAAACTTGCACTTAAATATGTCTCTTCAGCACTTATTCGTTTACATTCACTCCTAATACCTCATCCTCTTTCCAACCCACCTCTTTGTGTGGCAAGTCCATTATATTCATCTTCAAGATTAAGTCAAGATGATATTAGGTGTCACTAAAAGATGGTAAATCTTTTGGTAACTCCTTAGGTTGAATATCTTAAAATTTCTCAAAAATGATAATTGCTTTGGCAGCCTCAAATTTACCTCTCAAGACCGTTATATATATCTCACATGTATCTATAATCATTTGCTCCATTTTCTTGCGAGTGCACATCAATGCTCTCGTAATCTTCTTCTCTAGCTCTCTCACTACTTCATCTACACAATCAAAATCAACACTATCTTTGAGCTCTTCTGGTAAATTGTGCTCTTCAACTCAACTTTCTACTTCCCTTGGTTTATAATAACATTTAAGCCTATAGGGTTCTAATACATGTTTTTGGCCATCATTAACTAATTTGTACACTCTGCTGTTTGTAATACCGAGCATTCACTTGCTTATGCTATGGTTCTCTAAATAATAAGTTATTTATATTCGAGTTATCAAAAATATGGCAATAAACCTCATCTATATAGATCTCAATTAAAAATCTCATTGAACATGTCTCCTCACAAATAATAATTCCTCTATAAAGACCCATATATTTTGTGATGAGAACCCAAATTATAAACTATATCTCCATAGATATAATTCCATTCTCTATTATCAGTCATATAAATACTATAATGTGTGCCATCAATCCTACCTTTAATCCTAAGAAGATAATTCTGTTGATACTCACCTGACCCTTTGCCAAAGTAACCCTTTTAAATGATAGATTGTAGTTTAAAATGCCGTGCTTTATATTGTTTATCTTACTTTAGTTCCTTGTCAAGATAACAGTATGCCCTAAAGAAGACAAGCTCCTTATACCTCTTTGAGATATCCTGAGATAACGATTTGTCATCATATGACTAGGATAGTTATTTTCATCGTCGATGCTATCGGCCAAGATTAAAAAATTTTTAAAAATTAATTTTCTCAAAAACCCCAGAATATGAGCCACTTCTATACTAATAAATTAGAGTTAAATTCAAGTATAAAGTTGTCCTCGAATTTTAAATTTAAATAATATAAAATTTAAAATACTAAAGGGTAAAAGTATATAATATTATGGTAAGTTTAGCACATGTCGATAGGAAAAACTCAACACTGATTTTTTTTTTTTTTGAACCTAATTTAGTGCAAGTTAAGAGAGGAACAATTTCGATCTTGTTATGGAAATGAGTCAAGCATCAATTAAGAAAAAAACATCAGACCAAACTTATTCAGATTACTTCCTAAATGGCTTTAGCTCGAATTCAATGCTCGACCCAATTAAGACCGATGTCGATCTTTTCCTAAATTGTTGCAATTCACACCAAGAGGTGTCCAATGGTCTTTGTATTTTCATTGATAAATAATTTTTGTATAGAGTATCATAGTAATATCTTGCAAGATTGGATAAGATAGAAGAAGGATATCCAAAAAATGACATGACAATAAAGTGCATCCCAGAAATTCTATTCTTAAGAATTGAGAGGAAGGATTCCTAATAAAGTTTTCCCTTTTTTTCTTGTTAGAGATTCCATCGGTACAATTTTATTTTTTCCCTTCGGCAGCGGACGCCATTGATCGGATTCCTTTTGGGATCTTTGCCTAGATAAGATTCGTACAAGGCTCAACCTAAATTTTTTCAGCCTAAAGTGGGACATATTTACTTTCAAATAAAGGGAAAATTTACTTCCACTTGCACTAAATTAATTTTTTATATTTAAAAAAAAAAAAATCAACTGTAATATTAGTATAATTTTACCCGCAAAAGAGATTTTCCAGCTAATGCAGCTGAAACAACCCTATGGCCATTAACGGATACAGGAATAAAAGATTCAGCCAGGATTTATTATTCATGCTATCATTTTCGGATATAAAAATTTTCTAATAGCCATTCAGGCTACGCCAAAAAAAGATGGAGGTTTCCTCTGGGATCATTTAGTAATTGTGTAATAACATCAAGGAAGAAGTTTTCCTTTGGATAAGATTGAAAAGAATATGGTGGTAACATTATCTTTCATTAGTATGGTCAAGTAGATTCATGAAACGATATTCTGTGAACTGATGAAGGGCCGGAAGATTAATTTAAGACAAAATTCAATGCTAATAAACCGGAAACGTAGAAGATAAAAGAGATGTGAAACTTAAAAGGATTCAATCACAAAATACATTTGATCATATAACTTCTAAATATTATATTAACACTTTTAAAACTAATTTAAATAAACAAAAATTACGTAAATAAAAAAATTTTGATTTTCATTTTCAGATGGGGAAAAAAAACCTCTATAGCATTACTCATTATAGAACCCTTATCTAATTTCTTCCTACCTACCACCTTCATCTGAAAAAATATTCTAAACTATTCCAGGGCAACATCTGGAGAGCTCATATGGTCTGCAAATGTAAAACTCATGAAATTTGTCGATAGGAGGATTTAGCCCGATTTCACCCTTTTATCTTTCAACAATGAGTCTTTTTCTTTTTCTTTTTCTTTTTCTTTTTCTTTTTCTTTTTCTTTTTCTGGGGTTGGCTTTGTTTTCTAGTAATGAAGAGACTATGCTGGGATAACCTATCTGTCGTTGCTATTCCAAGTTTTAGTCGAAAGAAGGGAAAATTTGTATTGGATTTCTCAGAATCAATTTACAGAAGCAAACAATTTGCTTTATATGCGGTGCTTAAATAATTAAACTTAATGAAATCGTAGCTAGTCACTGTGCTAATCAGCTACTCAGCCTTACACCACCTCTACAAATGCTACGTGCTACAAATCAAAAGGATAGACATATTCATTGTTACAGCTGTTGCTATAGGATTTGTTTGTGTTTGTAGGGCAACAGCTGACAAGCCATCAACGCCTGTTTCCTGAGAAGGAAAATGTTTCTTGCAAGGTTGGGCTTTCCTCCTTTTGGTGGATCTTCTGGGCTTGAGTCCAGCACATTTGCAGACTTATTTGCTTCTTTTTTTCGAACTGCCTTTCTGCTAACCATTCTGGCTACGACGAGTTTAAGACGAGAAGTTCGATAAAAACTAATACGTAGATTAATATCTACCGTGACCTGCCGATTAAGCTAAAAGGGAATATCCTGGGCGAAGACACGCGATGATCAGTTTATCAGGAAAAAGAGAAAAAAATATTCTGAATAAGTTTCCTAAAGTTTGTAATTTCCTTGTGAATCAATTTACATCTCCTTTCGCCTTTTAGTTTTATCCATTCACTTAGATCAAATGGGTTTATACAGTCTTAAGATTTTTCTTTTATTGAAAAAGAAGTTAACTTTAAAGAAATAAAGAAAGAAGGAAATATATATTCTAAAGATTGCTTACTAAGAAGGTAGTTAACCGGTAACTAGTGACGAATAACCATTCTCAAATTTCGTAGTGGATGGTGATTGCTCTTAGGATTAAGGTTAAGATATCTTGAATTAGGATTTTGGATCTCTAAAAAACAATAACATTTATTTGGTTGAACTCAAAGATATCGACTGTTTAATAAACAAAGAAGAGTTAGTTGTTATTACTAATATTCTCTGTCTTCACAACTCTAATAAACTTAATATTAGATGTTACTCGTCAACTCTTTGCTTATATATTGCTGAGCTGTGTATCTTTTCTTTGAACCCATTATTCATTCTTTGGACTCTTGAAATCTTCTCTAATGAATATTTTGAAATCTTCTGTAATTAATGTTTCCAGAGATCTTGATGAATAGCTAATTGAGTGAAAATTTTCTATGAACTGGAAGAATAATAATTGATGATTGCTTGCATACTTCATGATCGTTACAATATCATATATAAACAATACTAAATGAAAGAAAATAATAACTATGGTATGCAACTCATATTTCTCTGTACATCAATCTATGGTCAACCATTAGTCAAATATAGCAACTCTCTATGTATGTTAATACAAATCACGTAATTTCGTGCAAACAGGAATCATGACCTGCAATAGCCTCCGTCAAGCTGGTGTGCGTGGCACAACATAGCTTGCACATGCAATGGCAATGATTGGATGAACTCTTAATACTCCTAAATTTTCATTTTTTATTTAAAATTTGAGACGTGAAATTATGAATATTGTTAAGGATCCAAATTGGCAAATCAGCTTTTTCCTCTGTTTTGGCTGTTTTGGCTTAATATAGTTTTATCTTCTGTCTTTTTTTTTTCTTTTTAATTTTCTATATATCTCCCTAACTATTAATTGTTTTAGGTTTTTATCCTTAATGTATTAAATTTAAACCAAATCGAAATATTAATTTGTAACTAAATAATACAAAAAAATTTTAAAAGAGCCTTTGATATTAAAAAAATTCTTTTAACATGTATGAAAAAAATAAACCAAACCAGCAATAAAATTCTATCTTTTTATAATATCATAATTTTAATTTATTCTGGGGATAAAAATCAATTAATGAGATTTAGTTGGTACAGGAGAAATATTTATTAGCTGTTCAAAACTTAGAAACATATTATATTGATTATGGGGATGGGATTCCTGAAGTTGCCAATGTGATAATTGAAGAGAGAGATGACTAATTAATTGAATAATTATTGATATGATAAAATTTGTGCCATTCGGTACATACTAGCCGTTCATTTGTAATTATTAATTTATTTATGATTCTTTATTATTTTATTTTTTATAAGATTTTCTTCTGCCGTTTTCTGGGGTAGAAATCAATTAATTGGATTTCATTAATAGGGTGGAGAAATATTCATTAGCTGTTCAATATCTAGAAACATAAACAGTATATCGATAATAGAAAATCTATTTATTTTTTACCAAAAAAATATTTTTTAATAAAAATTTTGCTAACAAGGGTTATTAGCGTATTTATTAAAATTTTTATATTTATTATTTTTAATAATTTTTTATATTTAATCCAATAATTAATAATAAATTTTAATAAATTAAAAAATATAATTTAACAAATATAAAATTCTTAACAAATATTCTAAGAATTCTTGATAACAAAATTCTTGTAACAAAATTGAATATAATTAATTACTTCTTATGTTTTTAAGTATTATGAAAACATAAACCAAATCCTTTCTTGTGGGAAGTTAGGGATAGATTGTTTTGTTTTTTTATTCTTAGGTCCATATCATACGTAGTGTAATCGCGCACACACTAAAAAAGGCAATTTATTTTTTTTATTTTATTTTCTGTTAGTAGTTACTTTATTAGATAATTATTTTTTCAAACAATTATGGTGAAGTTATTCACTCAAAACACCTATTGGTTTCAATTTAAAATAACCTTTTTATTCAATTACCTTAATCGTAAAAGGACTAAAACATTCCTTAATACAATTTCTTTCATCAAATATTTTCAATTTATTTTCACACTCAAAATCATTTTCTTCGTTCAAGAACTTTGGAAGTAACCGGTGAGAGTGATAAGACAGAAGAGAAGTTGGATATTAGCGAACGCATCTAGTTATAGAAAACACTTCTTATTTTTTAACAACTTGAAATTTTACGTACATATCATCACACATGACAAACAGATAAGCAAAGCCAGCAGCTTGTAGTGCCATTGCCAGCCATTTAATAATACAAAAGTACTTTCCCCAGAAGCACTTATTATTAAGACCAAATCAAACAAACAAAATCGTGCACACAAAACGATGATGACCTCAGATCGGTGGATCTATGCCTGTTGGGTAAGATGAGCATCAGTGTCTTTGGTCATATGGATTGCCAATTGAACTATTCCTTGGGGATCAGGAACATTTTCATTCACCTTCTCAAAATCAAATGTCCAATGAACCAAGCTGCCTTGATCCTTTTGAGTAGCCTGAACGGTTATAACGAAATTCTTATACTTCTCCAATAGATGTCCTTCAATCACTTTAAAAGTTGTTGAGTTTTTTTCATCATTTATATCTTCTATTACTTCCTTGGCAACTTCTGCAACCCCATCTGCAGTTTAAACAAAAATTAAATATTTGATTTATGAGTATATGAAAAGAAACATTAAAAACATTACGAAAGCTTGTCCATGTGCTGTGTTACCATGCATATAATTCCAGCAAATGATAGTTCCTTT
Organism: Trichilia hirta; assembly: GCA_035221805.1. NCBI lineage: Eukaryota > Viridiplantae > Streptophyta > Magnoliopsida > Sapindales > Meliaceae > Trichilia > Trichilia hirta. Next base: position 3,547 of record JAWDEX010180789.1, on the reverse strand, counting down.
TTTTCCCCATTCCCCTTCGTGCAAATCACAACCTTGTATATGTGAAGGCGTTATATTTGCCATATGGTGTGGTCTGCAGCTGAATACGTCATGAAATGCAGCTGCTGGAGCTTTGATCTCCAAGTCTATCTCCAAATGACCTACCAGAGACATTCTATTTTAGTTTTCTTTGGCCCGAGAAGAAATTCACAGGAGAAAATAAAAGAGACAGAGAGAGAAAAAGAGGCAGCTGTGTACTGGGAACGCACTGGCTTACTTGCAGCCTTTATATACAAATTTGTTATGCTACTGTATACGCGCTTCCAAGGTTCTGCGTGTCATTTCGCCTTTATATATATCATAATTTATTAATAGCCGTTCGATTAGTCAAATAACTATAATTTAATTCTATTTTGTAATGTTAATATCTTGTCAAGTAAAATAATTAAAGTGATATCACAAAGTTACAGTAAAATGGTTTAATCAATGATTATCATTAACGTATCCTTACGTTATTAAATTAAAAATAATTTCGCTAAAAAAATTATGAATATATACTTTTATTGTTTTATTATTTTATTTGAATCACGCGATCTGCGTTATTCATATATTTTTCAATCGTCGTAGTAACGATGGCGACCAATTATTATAAATTTCATCAAAATAATAAAAATAAATTATTTTTAATTGAAATATTGACTTAACAATTAAAACTTATGATGATATATATTATTTTTCAATAATTTTTTTTTTCTACAACTATACGAGAAAATTCTAGTTAAGTCAATGCAGTTAGATGAGCTCGGCCTTTTTTTTTTTTTCAATGTTTTGATTCTACGTTGTCATGGCTTATTGTTTTTTATTAAGGGATTGCCTTAGATTTTATCTCTTAAAGAATAATTTCTTCAATTTTTAGATTTCGAAAGAGCTAGTCAAAGACAGTGGATATAATTTAATAAATATATTGCTTTGAAAAAATATTTTTTAAAAAGTCCTAATCCCATTTATTGCCGAGTATACTGTTCATTTTTATTATATTATTATTAATTTGCAATCACAGTCATACGAGTTTAATTATTGCTAAGTACAGTGTTCACTTGATTAGTTTATTTTAACTTTGTCTTATTTGGTAAATATCAGTAAATTCGTTAAATCCTTAAACCACCAGCAGAGATAAGAAATTGAATGTTGTTATTTTATTTTTTTGGTAGAAATTGTTTAGTTATTTTCATCGACTCAAAGTGAGAGGGGAATTTAGGCAATTCATTTAAGCAAATATACATGAAATGGATAAATGATTTTCAATATTTTATTAAGAAAACAAGTGGGGCAATTTAGTTTTAAATTAACATCAATTCCATTATGGCTTGAATAAAAATATGAATATTGGTTGAATTCTAATGAACTAAAAATGAGAGTTGATAGAGAGGATAACCAAATTAATTATGTATATAAAAGGAAAAAAAATCAATCGAGACGCTTAGAGTTGACATATTTTGAAAGAAAAATTTATATTTATATTATTTTTATAATTTATTATAAAAAAATTATCATTAAATTTTTGAACGATGAAGAATTATTAAAGAATTATCATGTATAAACAATTATTAATAATTTAATTTTATTTAATAATTATGTAATTAAAAATTAAAAAATAATATCTTACTTTACAATAAGATTATTTTTTATATTATATCAATGATATGTAAAATATTATAATTTTTAGTTTTTGTGGGACTTTATTAATTAAATGGGTTGCTATTAAAAAAAAAGGTTAGAAATATTACCACTCTTATTAATTATGGTAATATTTTCAGAAATCTCTCGTGAGATTTAGGAATGTGTCACAATTTGAGAGATAATTTGGGCAAAGTATGAAAAACTTTTAGTAAACTGTTTGTAACAGTAATCTTTCAAAAGACCTAAATATCCTTGAATTTTAACTTGTGGAGAAAAAATAAATTTAAGTTAAATTATAATTAAATCCTCAAAGTTATATTTATTTATAATATTTTAAAATCAATCTAATTTTAGTCAATTTAAATAATCCTTATAATAATATTTATTTTTAGAATATTATTATTATTATTATTATTATTATTATTATTATTATTATTATTATTATTATTATTATATTGCATATTTAATAATATTTTAATTTTTATTCTACTATTTTTTCTTTATTTTATCTTAAACGTGTTTTTTTATTTTATCCTGTGCTCTATTATTATATTAAAACTATGATGATGAATTCTTCATTCTCATCTTATAACTTATTTTTATATTAAAATTAAGATGATAAAATAATACATTTTACCAATTAATATATGAATTTTATTATTCTATAGAAAAAACTAGTTAGCTAGATAATTAATTATTCGTATTTTTACTTTTATCACTTGAGTTTATTTTTTTAAAAAAATAATGCTTTTAAAACACTCTTATTTTATAATTCTCAATAAATTCTTTAATAAAATGTGCATTATCATTTTTTTGCCTCTATTTTGTTAAATTTAATTTTTTCAAATACATCAAAATAATTTGAGTACTTTATTTAGATACTAATTTATTAATTGTCTAATCAATTTTTTTTAATATTTTTTAGAATATGGCTTTTAATTGATATATGTCATATATATTTTTTAGTAGTGATGAGATTTTATTTTATTGTTGTATTCTAAAGTTGCAAATCAAAAAAATCTATTAAACTGCATTTTGGTTAAAAAAAATATTTTTCCAAGAAAATATTTTTATTTTAGTAATTAAATGGAGGTAAAAGAGTATTTAAATAATTACGAGTAATGACATAGAGATTTGGGGAAATGACTTGAAGCCATGAAATCCGAGATGGACTCTATATCTGCTAATCATGTGTGGTCACTTGTTGATCCACCAGAAGAAATTATTCTTATCGGTTGTAAATGGATTTACAAAAGAAAGATTGACAAAGATGGAAAATTAAAGACTTATAAAGTTAGACTGGTAGCGAAAGGTTATACTCAAAAATATGGTATCAACTATAATGAAATCTTTTCACCAGTTGCTATGCTTAAGTCCATTCAGATTCTACTTGCTATTGCAGCTTATTATAACTATAAGATATGGCAAATGGATGTAAAGACAGCCTTCCTCAATGATTTTATTGAGGAAATCATATATATGCAACAACCCATTGAATTTATTTCAGGAGATAATCATAAAGTCTGTAAGCTACATAGATTCATATATGGATTGAAGCAAGCTTTCAGAAGCTAAAAATACAATTCGATGATGCAGTCAAATCATTTGATTTTATAAGAATAATGATGAATCATGTGTCTATAAGAGAAAAGACAATCATGCTATCACATTTCTTGTATTGTATGTGGATTACATACCTCTTATAGGAAATGATGTGGGCATAATAACTGAGGTTAAGTTATGGTTATCTAATGTATTCTCCATAAAAGATTTGGGAGAAGCAACCTATATTCTGGGTATTCGTCTCTATAAATGTCATAACCCAATTTTGTCCTCTGTAAATTTTATTCATGATCGAGGTGCCAAATTCGTGATAATGACATGAGGC
>JAWDEX010180778.1:0-14139 GCA_035221805.1 Trichilia hirta | reverse complement strand
GAAATGTTTGTAGTGAAAAGTTTAGTTCGTATTAATTAATTATTTGAATAAAACTGAATTGAGGGTTTTGACATTCGTGAAACTTGATTTAATTGGGATTTGACAAACGGAAGGATTTTATTTATGCAAAACCTATAATTAGAAATAAGGTTCGATGATGTTTTTCTTTATTATGAGTTAAGGGCTATGGTATATTACAAAATGTTAACCATAGTCGTTAAGTTTTCAAATGGTTCGAAATAAGATCAACGAGATTAATTTGAGCTCATGGCTAACATCATAATGAACTTAAGAGATCACAACATAAATCTTGAGATTATTCTTGCTATAAGAGAGAGTAAATAATATCCGTAAGAGATCTAATACTTCCAAAGATAATTATTTAACTAAAAGTCATAAATAATTTATGCGTTAAATTGTTTAACGAGATGAGAACTTAAAATTGACCTTATTATGATTAAAGTAAATCACAATATTCTATAAATATATAGATATTTAAATAGAATTCAGGGTTAATTTATAATTTTCAAAAGTTAAGGGGCCTAAATGATATTTTATAATTCAAGGACCCTAATGATATTTATCATAAAATTATAAAATAGAAGCAGAATCATTTTTGCTTCCTTAGGCATTCAATTTTCAGCTTTTCTACCTCCTACTTTAGCTTTCTTATTCTCTCTCTTGAATTAGCCAATCAGTAAAAAATTAAGGGCGTTTAATTTCTCAAAGGCATCACACTATTGATACTGCACTTCATTAAAGAATCACTAAAGATTAGTAATTATAAATTAAATGTATTTAATTTATAAAAAATTTAAATACCCTATTAAAATTATTATTTTCGCTGCATTTTGTAATATGCATGTGATTACACCCCTCTGACAATAAGCCTATCATTTACATACACAAGATTTTAATAGAGGACTCATACAAGCCCTCAGAGGAGCATCAAAAAAGATTGAATCCTACAATGAAAAAAGTCATAAAGATTAAAGTTTTAAAACTCCTCAATGTTAGGATTATATATACCATTTTAGATAGTTTATGGGTAAGCCTGGTGTAAGTGGTTTTAAAGAAAGGTAGAATGATAATTATACAAAATGATGATAATAAAATCATTCAAACTAGAACTATCATGGGCTAAAAAGTTTGCATGAATTATAGAAAATTGAACAAAGCAACTAGAAAAGACTATTTTCCTTTACCATTCATTGATTAGATGCTTGATAGATTGGTAGGATACTCTCATTATTGCTTCCTAAATGGTTACCTAGATTACAATCAAATTGCCATAGTACCAAAAGATCAAGAGAAGATAACACTCACATATCCTTATTATACTTTTGCTTTGAAAAGAATGCTATTCAAATTATGCAATGCATCAGCCATGTTTCAATGTTGTATGATGGCAACTTTTTCTAACTTGGTAAAAGATATAATAAAGATATGTATGGAAGACTTTCTCATATTTAGTACTTTTTTGAGTATTATTTACATAACTTAACTTTTATTTTGCAAAGATGTGAAGAGAAGAACCTCATGTTAAATTAGGGAAAATGTTATTTTATGGTACAAGAAAGAATTGTTTTAGGGCATCAAGTATTATCAGAGAAGATTGAGGTAGATCAAGCAAAGATTGCTATCGTTGAGAAATTACCACATCTAAAAAATGTGAAAGGAGTTTGAAGTTTCCTGAGGCACTTTGGGTTTTATCAAAGATTTATAAGGGATTTTCTTAAAATATTAAACCTTTATACAAATTGCTTGGGCTTAACACACCATTAAATTTTCATGAACAAACTTTGTAGGCTTTTAACAAAATTAAAGAGAAACTTATATTAGCACCTATCATGATAATATCATATTAAAATCAACCATTCAAAGTGATGTGTGATGTAAGTGACTTTGTAATTAGAGTCGTTCTAGGTTAGAAATGAGACAAGGCTTTTGATGTTATTTATTGTGTGAGTCGTATATTAAATGAAGTACAATTAAATTATATGACAACTAAAAAGGAGATACTAGCTATTGTCTTTGCTTGTGATGAATTCAGATAATATCTCAGTGGTTCTAAAATGGTGATTTACACTGATCATATTGTAATTTGATTTTTTTTTTAATAAGAAGGATACAAAGCTGTAATTAATTAGATAGATACTCCTTCTATAAGAGTTTGATTTAGAGATTCAAGGCAAAAAAGAAAAGAAAAAATATTATGGCTAATCACTTTTCTTGCCTTAAACGAGAAGAGTCAGACCAAGAGTTATCAATAAAAAAAGCATTTTTAGATCAGCTTTTATTATTTTATGAGAGTAAAGTTCCTTGGTTTGCTGATATAGTTAATTTTTTGTCATGTAAAGTGATGCCACCTAATTTGAATTACTAGCAACGTAAAATTTTTTTGCATAACGTGAAGTATTATTTATAGGATAAGCTATTGCTATTCAAAAGATGCCTTGATTAGGTTATTTGAAGATGTGCACCCGAAAAAGAGATACAATCCATCCTACATTATTGTCACTCTTTACCATGTGGAGGACACTTTTGAGTCACAAGAACAGCAGCAAAAATATTACAGTTAGGATTTTATTGGCCAACATTATTTAAAGTCTATTATAACTTTACAAAAAAGTATAATCGATATAGCCTTCACCCAACTGTTTCATGTTTTAGTCATTCTTTTACGTGTTTTGGTTGATTTTAGTTTTTATTTATTTTCTTTATGTTATGAGTAATTTGTTTTTGTTGTTTAATTCAGTTTTAGTTTTAAAGCATGATATTTAAAATGAAGAGAAGAAAGCATTCAATAGGCAAAAGGAAACTAGAATATAGTGCTCAAAAAAATGCATGCTATGTGCTACAGTGCCTAATCTGGGCTCTATAGTGCCCAAATTTCATGCGTGCTAGTTTGATTGTTACCAAAGTAATATAATTATTAAAACTCTTAAAGGAAATTAATTTTTTAATTAATGAAAACATTATAAAGAATGTGATTAAAAATTTTATTTGCCTAAATGGGATAAGTTTTGAATTGCATATTTGGTTTTAATATATAATTTGAAAAAAAATTTATCTACCGAAGGGAGATATTTTTTTTTAGATTATACACACTCATTAATTTTGTCTTCATGTGAAAAGACCATCAGTAGAATTGTTTGTTCTTCCCAAAAATGAGTTAATAATAATACATTTAAGGTCTCAATATTAATTATATGATATCCTTTATTGTTAATTAATTATGTTATAATTTTTCTCCAAATAATTTTCCATGACTTCAATAATAATAACTCTATAATTAAAGTTTCGACTGCTTTTAATTACAAGAAATAAAAGTAAGATACAGAGTTTGCTTTGGGCATCATAAACATAGATTTTATCTAAATATAAATCCACCATTACCACTCACTGAGAATATCATTGATGATCAGAAGAGTTATTATGCCAAATGAAAAAGGGTAAATCGTTTGAATCTATTAGCCACGAAAAGATCTATTATAGAGCATCTGCTCAATGGACTACATGAGTCCACTAATGCTAGAGATTTATTTGCCAAAATTAATAAAATGCATAATCTAGATATAGTTTATAGAGTAGTCCAGACTAACTAAAAAAAATTCCAATTTAACTCATTCTTGATTTGATTAAGCCAATTGATGTTTTCATATTCAATTCAAGGCTTAAAATAGCTCTGATCAAAGTTAAATTTAGTAGTAAGGTTTTTTGACGTGTCAAATTGATTTGTAGCCTTAAAATTTAGATCTGAGTACTCAAAATTTAGGATTCTTTGGAAATGTTTGAGTAAAGAAAAGAAAAATACCAATTTTGAATATCTTTAACTGGTTAATACACTAAAGAAGGGTTAGTTTCATTGCTCTTAATTTGTGTGAAAAAGAAATAAGTAGTACAAGACAAATCCAAGGTTCGAGATAGCTTCAACTTATAAGAATACTAAAATATTCAAAAATCATGTACATGCAATAACTATATGAAGCAAATAGGATTGTTTCAAAATTTGAGTAAAGAAACAAGAAGAATCATAAAAAGCCGTATTTATGATCACATCTAAATAAATATTGAAACCTAATCATTAATAAATCGAGATTTATACTATAGAAAATGATAAAATACAAGAGACTATAGAATCTTAGGTAGTCAAATGAGAGAGAATTAAGGTTAAAACTTAAAAATGAAGTAAGAATTAAAGTTCATTCTATAGGTACAACTACATTAGAACTAGATGTTGGTTTTAGCGTATTTTAGAAACATTTTTTTATTTACTTCTTTTAAAAGAAATTTAGATTTTATTTCTTTATTTGAAAAAGGTAAAATTTGTTCAATTTTAGTAATAATAAAGTTGATGTGGTTTAAGATTTCAATATTGTTAGTAGTTTTAATCTATTTGATAGACTAAATAAATTCTTTCTATTCACTAACTCTTTTATTTATTCATCAATGTGAAAATCATATTTTTAAGAGGTTTCTAATTAAGGAAAAATTCTTGGTATTGTAGCATAAACATTTAGGTCACATACCTAAGGAAAGAATTAAGAGATTAATTAATGTTAAGATTCTTCTTATATTACACCATGACATTGATTTGAAAGATTGTGTTGACTGTGAAAAAGAAAAATTGATTAAGATTAAGGAAAAAGAAGCTATTTGTAGTGGGGATTTGTTAGATATCATTCACATAAATATCAATGAGCCTTTCTTTGTCACTTTATGTGGTATTAGATACATGCTTCATTCACTATTTCTTACTTAGAGAATTTTAAACTATCCCTTTTGAATTTAGATACAATAACTTTTACTTTTTCTTTTACCAAAATCTAAACCTTTTATAGCACCATTATAATATAAGTTTGTAAAACTTATAAGGAGACTAATTTTTTATCATTGACTTAAGTTCTTTTTCCAAGTGTCTAGCCTTATGTGCTTTAATATCAATCAAATTTGAGGCAAACCTTTACAATTTTTTAAACTTTAGTTTATATTCTATTAAGAATTTAAAGTCTTGACTTAGTAGTATAAACTCAGTTTTTTTGTCATCTCTCAAAGATTAAGAAAAATACTTTTTATAGAATAATGCTTTAAAGTGCACCATATGATACCTTTAATATTTTATGTTTTACTAATTGTTTTCTCCTAATAACTTGCATTTTTTCTTAAGCATGTGATAAACACATATGATTTTCTGATTGCTCATACCTCTTATAAGACAAAAGTTTTCTCTAACTCTCAGATCTATTCTTCAACAATTTATAACTGTTATGAGATAAATTATGATATAAGCCAAGATTCTAATCTGGTAACTTATAAATAAAGTAATTAATAGTTATGGGAAATAAAATACAGTTTATGTTATATAATGGGGTATAAAAAGTAGTTAAATTACTTAAAGGGTTCAAAATTATTAGGTTGTAAATGATTGTACAAAACCAATAAAAGATAGCAAGAGCAAGTATTAACTTTACAGAGACCTTCTTATTGGTGTCTACTAAGGATTCCTTTTAAAATATTGTCACATTAGTTGCTCATTATTACTTAAAATTTCATCAAATAGATGTCAAGATTGCTTTTCTCAATAATAAATTGAGTAAAAAGGTCTATATAATTTAACCTGAAGGATTTAAAGTGAGTAGTAAGGAACATTTAGTCTGCAAGTTAAAAAAGTAGATCTATAGTCTAAAGCAAGCTTTTTTTTTAATAGTATCTAAAGTTTGATAGTGTGGTTACTTCTTTTGACTTTGTGAAAAATAAAATTAATCTGTGCATTTATAAAAAGATTAGTGAGAGTTTGCTCAATGAGACAAAGTACTTCTTGACCTTCAATTTTAACATGAAGTATCTTAAAAAGGCATCTTATGTCTTAGGTATTGAGATTTATTATGATAGATCTCGTAAAGTTCTTAAATTATCTCAAAAAGGTATATATAGATCGAGTATTGAAGAGATCTAATATAGATGTATAAGCCAAAGAGGTACCTATTGTGAAAAAAGACAAGTTGAATAAAGATCAGCATCCCAAAAATAATCTTGAAAGGGATGTGATGAAACCAGATATACCTTTTACTATAAGTGTTCTTGGCTAATACATGTCAAATCTTGGACATAATCATTGGGTTAAAGCCAAAAAGTAATAAGCTATCTATAAGATAAAAAGATTTTGTTAATATATAAGAGGATTGAAACTCTCGAATTAATTAAGTATTTTGATGCCTAATTTTGGCGAATATTCAAATGATTTAAAGTCTACTTCAGGTTATATTTTCACACTGGTAAGAGGAATTATCTTTTAAAAAAATGTAAAGCAAACTCTAATAGGTTCCTCAACCATGTATGCAAAGTTTTTTGTTTGTTTTGGTGCATATACTTATTTGATTTGGCTCAAAAATTTAATTTTAGAGCTTTCAATGGTTGATTCGATCTCTAGACCTGTGAATATCTATTATAATAACAGTTCTATTGTATTCTATTCTAAGAATGATATAATTATTATAGATCAAAACACATATAGATCAAGTACTTAACGATCAAAAATTTAATAAAAAAAATAAAGATTTTGTGATAAAAAATATTAGAACAGAGTCCATGTTGACTAAATCTTTAACCAAAGATCTAAGACTCATAGATTTTGAGCAACATATTATAAACAAAGGTATACATGAATTTAGTGATACCTTAGTTGAGTAGGAGTCTGACATTATATATATTTTTAGATAATTATGAATAAATGAGTATTATTTTTATATGGTTGTTTATTGAGCTATTTTTTAATGATGTACTATAAATCTTAGGTATGACAATTATTTTTAATATATTTATTATTACTAAATAAAATCTTGTGATTACAGTAATGGTAACTAGGGACATAGAATTAAAAAGCTAATGATTATATTGGATATGTCTATTAACACTATATAAAGTCTCAAGAGTAAAGCAATGGTAGTCATAAACATGTGGACTTGTCAAAGTTTAATAGTTTTTTAGTTTAAGTGTTGAAGCATAAGGATAGAAAACTATAATAAAGACCGATAAGGTAATGCTGAATTTTTTTATAATCACATCTAGATGTCATATCTTACTACATGACTAGTCCTGGGATTCATGTCGATTTAATTGATAATATTTTGATTTTAATTGATTATGTGTCAATAATGGATGCCTTAATCGCTATAATCTAATATTAAAGATTAAATTAGACTAAATTATTTTAAGATATTGGATTTGTGATATTATTATTTTTTTTAGTATGGCCATATAAAGTATTTTCTTTATCATTGGTCCAAGAGTCTTTTTCAACTAACTAAAATTATTTATTTTTAAAACTAATGAATATAGCCGAAGTGAGAGATTGTAATATATTTGTGAGCTTACATTAATTATCTTATTTATAATTTTATTAAAACAAATTAATAAGATAGTCATTAAGTATATGGACCCAATTAGGTGATCTAAAATAAATTGGACTTAATGTTTTGATAGGATAGTTAAGCAGTCAGTATAGGTTATAAATTACACTGAAGCCTTTAATGGGAAGACTCAATAATCTCCAACTGAAATGGGTTAGGTCCCCTCTCTAACTCTATAAAAGGATAGATAAAACTCTAATTTGCCTTTATCCTAATGAGAAAGCTATCATTAACATAGAAAACAAAAAGGAAGACCTAATTGACGGAAAGTTGCATTCATGGTTATAATTTTGTATTGTATATTTATATATGCATGATTGGGCAATAATATAATTCCAACATTTTACACTTTCATCTTTCTCACAAAGAAAGCAAATAAACTGAATGTTTTATATATATACTTAAGTTGAGGTTTAAGAATATATTTTTTATTCTCAGAAAGAGAAAGACCTTATTTAATAATATGTTTGGTGTTTATGGGAATAGCATTATGGACTGAAGTTCACTAGAAAGAAGTCTCAAACATACACTCATAGGTTATAATATGTGGCTAATTTAACGATATCGTCATTTATTTTTACAAGACTTTTCTTCCGGCGTTCTTTCATTGGATGAGAATCTATGAAAGTAGCATTAGCTTTATCAAAAAATATTCCGAAGAAGAAGAATTTTATGTCCTGAAGCAAGGAATTAATTTTTTTAATCAATTTCGGATGTCTACAAAGGGCAGTTAATTTGTAATAGAGTTTCTCACATGCTCTTAGCTGGGAAGGGGAGACGACTAATTAAAACAGAAGCTAGTATATTATTACGTAATAATAACAATCTCACTCGCACCTACTTCCTGTGCTAGCACATCTTATTTCGTTAAATTTTTAGTACGTACATCCGCCATCAAATTACCAAAGAAGCAATGCACACATTGAAAATTTGTATGTACATGTTCAGGCAAATTTCATTAATGAAACAACCCAAGCCCAACGGAGTTTCCAAATTTTTATTGGGGTTTGGGGGAACTTCATTGTCTTCCCATATCATCTATTTTAACTTTCTTTTTCACCTTATTTTCTAATAAAATTAACAAAGTGAAGATAGAGAATCCTTCCATAAGAAATAGATTGTCTGTCTCCACTTTTTCTTTTTTTATTGAGTTATCTTATATGCTAGAAAAATATTATTATTTTTATATGATAATACTTATATTAAAAATTAAAATTTAACTATTTGACAGAATAAAAAATATGAATTATAAGATTTTTTTAATAAAAATTATTTAAATATATTTATATTTACTTACAAAATAATATCTTCATGAAAATTTTTATATGGAATTAGGATTTTTTTATTTTGTTTGTTGGTATGCTTCGTTAAAATTCAGATTACTAATTTTTTTAAAAATTAACTAGTAATTTTTGTTATAATGAGTTGTTAAAACATTAAGAATTTATCAATTTTTCTTTAAACAATTCCCTATTTAAGATTAGCTTTTGTTTTAACAATTCTCTGCTATTGAAGTTTATATTTTACTAAAATTTAGATTAATAAGACTTAAATGAATAATTTTTAGTATAAAGAATTGTTAAAATGACAAGAGAAAAAATGTAATAAATATTTCGAGAATTTAAAAAACTAAAAAACTTTAGAAGCTATGACGTTCGTTACGTGGAGTTCCTGTGAAAAAAAAAAAAAAACTTAATTATCCTTATGGCCAATTCAAAAAGAAAAAATATTAGTCACGTGGATACATTACGTTAGCTTTCATACGTGGGTACATGGCGTAAGCTATCATAAAGAGATTTCTTGACGGATGAATCGTTTGTGTAATCAAGTGAGTCTACGGATCTGTATGCGAAGTGCAGGTTAAACACATGCACATTGAATTTTCTAATTTTTTTTTTAATTGTTTTTGTTTCTGATCCATTTTATTTCAACTTACATTTCCTGTTTCCTTTCGTAACGTAGTTATGTGTTGAAGGGTTTTTCTGAACCCGTCCTCGTTGTCCCTTAAAGACACACACAAGATTGGCAACTCGACCCCGTGCTCATTATTCCAAAATTTCAAGACGAGCCAAACTTCATCTAGTAAAAAATGAAAGACCCAGATGAGTGATCGAGACACATTTTTCAAGATCTAACGGAACGCCCCATCGCATTTAAGATCTGGGACGCTATACCTTATATAGTACAGGGATTTATTTTGCAACCCTATTTCAATAGAAGGTGATAGTGATATGACCTGTTGGCTGCCTAAATTAGCCGCATACTGTCTAATCGGGCTCCTGTTTTCTGATGCTTACACGTACAAAAACCACTATAAATACTAATTTTAATGTATTTAAAAGGACTTTTTGTACCCATTTAGAGGGAGAATGGTATTTTGCTTCGCATCTTGGCCTTTTTAGTGAGCGACTATTCAGAAGACCAGAAGACTCCCAAAACCCTCACGCCTAACAAATTTTCAAGCTTGACAGCTTAGGTCAATATAGATCATAAGCACACTATCTCTCTTTTCGGTTTCTTGTTACACTCTATACTCTTTGACCAGTTATTGACTTAAGTATTAGAGTTTATACGTCAGCAAGCCGGCTTTGCTCTTAGCTATTTTGTTTTTGTTTTGGGCACAGTCTGAAGAGCACTAACCCGAGGTGAGAACTCACACCTCCTAGTGGATCAATCAACTACAGCGATAAAATTTGTGTGATGTGTAAAAATTTTCACCCCCGAGAAATTTAGGCATCAGCAGTTGTCTATGAAAAAACTCACAAAAAGCCTTTGAAAAACCTTGTAGTGTATTCCACAAACAAATGGATGGAAAAAACCACAGCCATTTTTTTCAAAAGATTGCAAGCGGAGAGGAATGGGGACCCCATCTGTTCTATAGATAAGGGAAATGCCTCAGAATTCTTCAATGAAAATAAACTCCAAGACTATACTGCTATATAGTTGGTGAGTAGAGCAACTATAAGAGCTGAACGGTCTGGATCATTGCACCTAGGAGTGGAGCAAGTAGAGTATAAGAATAAACAAGTAAAGGATAACAAAAAAATATGAGCATTGGAATGAAACAAAGGAATAGACAGTTGGAAAAGGAGGCCTTGAGGCTAAGAAAGTTAATTTAGAAGCATCACGGTAAGGGAATGCGCTGACCAATATTGAAGGCTTCAAAGGTGGTCGTAAGCCACCTATAGTTCGAGGGCGGCCCAAAGGCCCAGTGCCCTACGATTGCTATAGGGAGAAGGAATGCTCACCTCATCACCCTGCAAAAAAAAAGAGGAAAACTACTGATTTACGTGTAGACCTCAGAAGAGATATTTATATGAGCTAAAAATGTTCGATACTTCTTATAGCCATAGAATAAGCATAAGCATGAGTACTAAGTTGAGGCACATTATAGTAGATTTGAGATCACAACTTAATGAAATCAGATCCAAGGACCATTACACTAACTTGGCTGTACCCTAAACATTAAACCTGTAAGTCTTGGAGATATACGTTAAAAAGATATTAGAAAAAGTTAGGATTGGTATAAAAATAGACCCGATTCAGAGCCCAAGCAAACACTCTAAGACTAGAAAATGTAGTGACTCCCCTTTTACCAATGACATATTAGAGCTAACTATCTCCAAAAAGTTCAAAATATCTCAAATCACACCTTATACTAGCAAGATCAATCCCATACTACATTTGGATATATTCAAAAAATTGATGTACATTTAAGAATTGAGTGAACCTCAGATGTGTCGTTTATTTTTGTTAACCTCAAAAGCTTCAACTCACTTCTCTTATTACGGCAAGGCCCTAATAAAAGCTTTTGAAACTTCGTCTCAAGGTACTATAAAGAAGTCATTAAATTGGGGGCTTTCTATCACCCCTTTAAATTAGAAGGTCTGTAAAGAGGGCTTTATATAGAGAGAGGATGGTATGCTATTAATAAACAATCAATCACTACATACGAAGCCACACATAAGAAGTTATTTGATGAGATGGATATAAAAGATTAGGTATTATTAAAGATATAGGAGGAAAGGATGAGCTGCCCCTAACCCCGCAAAGAAATGGCATTTCTAAAAATAGAAACGAGAAGTTAGGATTGGTAAAATTTAAAAAAAAAAAAGAGAGAGAGAGAGAGAGAGAAGAAACAAGTATTCTTAACATGACAAAGAGGACCCGATTGTTACAAGGCCCATCTTGGACACAAAGTCCCACAGAGTGGCATACTTGCAAGAAAGGGGTTTTACTCATCTAAATGTTTCCTTTTCCCAGGTGTTACGTTATGTGAGGGATAAAAGGGTCTACATAACAGAACTAACTCCTATAAGATCTGACATGACAAAGATAATCAGTGATCATTTTAGCAAATACCATAGATGTTATTTGTACAACATTGATAGTTGCTTTTACTTAAAGAAATAAATTGATCTCTTAGTGAAAAATTATTATCTGGACCATTTGATAGTTGATAATAAAAGGCAATCTCTTAAACCCTTGATGCAACTAAAAAATATAAAATCATGGTAATATCATACAGATCGACCTTACCAAAAAATTTTAATCGATCTGAAAAAAATTATTTAAGATACTTATTGCTAAACCCTAACAATGGTTTTTACATTATGAATATCCGAAAAGAGAAAAGGCCTAAAATTGCATCGGTTCCTATTATGTTCACCAATACATATGAGATAAAGGTATATTATTCTCATGACAATGCTTTAGTGGTAATAATAAGTGTAGGAGAAAAGAAAGTTAGTAGGATACTCATTGACATAGGGAGCTTGCCCAATATTATCTTCAAAGACACAGTAGATTTACTAAGTATTGAGAATTTAAAGTTGAGAAACCCTGAGTTTGCCTTTTATAGCTTCAAGGAATCATGTATTACATTCTTGAGAGTAGTGTCTTTACTAGTGACTATGAAGAATAGGCCCCATCAAAAGACTACCATGATTGAGTTTCAGGTGATAACTTGCAGATGCCCTATTTTATTATACGTAGTTAACCCTTTTTTCGAGCCACTAAGGCCGTGAAAAGTATACATTATTTGAAGTTAAAGTTTTGGGTTGGTGATAGGATCGGCATTGTTTTCAAGAATTAAAAGGAAGTATGTTCGTGCTTTGCAACCTCTTTCAAGCCTATCTATTGTCTGCTAAAGTGACTCTAAAATTAAGAAATTTTAGAAATGACAAACCAAGAGCTATAGTAGAAAATAACAAACATACAGGTGAAAAGTTGAGTCTAATTTAACAGTGTTTTAATGATTAAACTTGCTGAGAAGTTAGAAGCGATAGCCTTAGATTATAAAAACCCAAAGAAAATTATTTGGATTGAGGCGCAGCTTAGCAGCTTAAGGCTCGGGGGCTTAAAGAATATCTTTATTGTAATAGAGATATTTTTGCCTAAAGCCACACTAATATACCCAGAATAAACCCAAGACTTATTTTGCCTAAGCTCTTAATCTACCCTTTGTCTAAACCTGTTAAGTAGAAGAGACAAACCTTCAATCAAGAGAGAAAAAGGCCGTTCAGACTGAAGTAGACAAACTATTAAAAGCAAAGTTTATTAGAGAAGTCTATTATACTAAGTGGGTGGCCAATGTAGTTATGATAAGAAAAATCGAATGAAAAATAAAGAATATATGTAGATTTTAACAACTATAATAAGGCCTGCTCGAAGGATAGCTTTTTCTTATCTCGGATTAATCAGTTAGTAGATGCCACTGCAGGACATCAGTCATTAATCTTTATAGACACCTTTTTAGGCTACAATCAGATAGTAATACACTCGTCAAATGTGGATAAAACTACCTTCGTTATCGACCAAAGGTTATACTATTATTATGTGATGCCTTTTAGGTCAAAGAATGCCGGTGCAATATTTTAGTAGTTAGTTAACAAAATATTTACTCGCTTATAAAACTTTTTATGGAGGTACACATAAATGATATGATCACCAAGTCTATAGATAGGAATGACAATGTAAAACACCTTGAGAAATCTTTTGCTTTTCTAAGATAGTATTCTATAAAACTAAATCCTGAGAAATGTGCATTCGACGTTAGCTCAGAAAAATTTTTAGAATTATTGTAAATGAGCGCGACATTGAGGCAAACCTATAGAAGGTAAAAGTAATTCTAAATCTAAAGTCTCCATCAACTTTGAAGGAGCTACAAAACCTTGCTTAAAGGGTGGCTTTCCTCTATCGGTTTATCTCTTAGACAACCGACTGGTACTTAAAATTTTTTCAGCTAGTAAAAAGAGAAGGGCTATAAAGTGGACATTAGAATGTGGAGCTAGCTTCTAAGAGCAAAAATAATACCTCGCCAGAATACTCATGCTGACAAGCTTAGTGCCAGGTAAAGTTCTGTACCTATATTTGGCAGTAAGCGACTATACTATCAGCGTTGCCCCGATAAAGAAAGATTCAAACAAGGTATAAAAACCAATTTACTATATTAGTAAATCTTTTTTAAATGTCAAAACTAGATATTAGATGCTAGAAAAGTTATCATTAGCACTACTGATCGCTGCCAAAAAACTTCAACCATATTTTCAGGCCCATTTCATTACTATTCTGACCAACCAACCCCTCAGATAAATCTTACACCAACTCGATCTCTTGAAAAAATTGGTTAAGTGGTATGTTGAATTAAGTAAATTTAACATAGATTTTATGCTATGAAAAGCCATCAAGGGGCGAGTTCTAGCTGACTTCATGATCGAGCACACCG
>JAWDEX010180720.1:0-14143 GCA_035221805.1 Trichilia hirta | reverse complement strand
TTTACAATAATGCCAATATATAACATGGTTTAGTTATCCTATCATTCTACATAATTAGTTCGATTTATTAATTTTTTGTTTCTAAAAATAATATTGACACATTTTTGCCAGAAATTTATTGAAATCAGCGTCTACACTAATTTTATTCTTAACAAGAACTAAATTTTTTATGGATAAAATGCATAAGAACATATTTTAAGATCTTATTACAGGTAAATTCCTCTTGTTTGAGAAATTGCCTAGGTTTCTTATAAAATTTGTAAGATTGTCCATTATGACTTGTGAAAAATATTTACTTTAATTTCCAAGGGTGTGTTTAGTTTGAAGAATATAAAGTTTTGAATCAATAGAATCATCGACATGCCGTTGGTATTGGGTTGGTGAAATATCTTATTGTCGATGGAGACAAAATGGAGTAGTCTTGACTCCATTTTAAATATCCCCTAGTTCTGTTGACTTATATTTATTTTAAGAATGCATATTTTGACAGAATCATTAGGAAGATAAGAATGCAATGGATTTTTTTTAAAATTTCTAAGTTGTTTTTTCTTGGAATACTATCTAGGTTGTGTTTTAGGAATATTTTCTAAAAAAATATTTATTATTAATTAATAATTATCGATTTTATAAAATTAACCCAACATTTTTTTGGATAAGCAATTTAGTTGAATAACCATTTTTTATTTTTTATTGTTTTTAACACTATATTAGAAAGAATGAATATATCATGAAGAGAAAAAATATCAATTTAATTTTTTATTTCGTCTTCTGTGGAAGTGAAGATAAAGTGCAATATTACTCCTCATGGGAATCGTGTGTGTTAAATCCAAGAAAAAATTTTGCTTTCTTAATTTTGTTGCTAACAAACAATTTTTTTAATTTTGCTTTATCTTGTATACGTATAAATCAAAATGTTCTAACAACTTAATCCGTTGTTAAAAGTTGTATCCCAAATGGAAAATGTTTCCAACTTTTTTTGCCCTTCTTTTTGTATTGTTGTACGCATAAAACAAACTAACCTAACAAACTTAATCCACTGGTTATAATTGTAATTTTATTTTCTCTTTAATCTTTTAATTGATAAATGCCCAAGAGATGCTTTAATTTTATTTTATTTTATTTTTAATATTTTTATTAATTATTATTAGAGCATTTAATTAACTTTAATGCGTCTGTTTCACTAACATTTTATTTAAATTCTATTTTAGATTACCATTTTTTATCAATTTTTGAGATTAAATTAAAAAAATATTTAATAACATCAATTTTTAATCAAATTTATTTATTTCATAATAATTGTGAGTTATGATTACGAAGTTATAATACTTCAATATAAAACCGAGTCTAAATTGACATGTTGGCATTATCGACACCAAACATTAATATAACATAAATTCAAGCATTTTTATTTGCAAATGTGGCCATCATTAATATCAAAAGCAAAAGAGGGAGGCTTAGACATTATACAAACCTATGTGTTTTGGAACCTCCATGAACCCCAACAGGGAAAGGTAATTATTCTTTACTTTCTTGAATAACATTTCTTTCCATATTATGTTATATGAATTATAATTTAAAATAAATATATCAAATGTTTACACGATAGGCAATTAATTTTAAACCATGGATAAAAATTATTGCTTATATAAATTTTTTTAACAACAAAAAAAAAAATTTGGATTGCGGTTTGATTTCAGTGGAAGACGGGATATTATTGGGTTCATCAAGGAAATACAATCCCAAGGATTATATGTTTGCCTCAGGATTGGACCCTTCATTGAGAGCGAATGGACTTATGGGTAATGCCCTCATGAGTTATAATTCATTTTATTTTATTTTTTTATATATCATTCTTAAATATTTATAATTAGAAATATTAAATGATTTATGTTACATTTATTATCTAATTTAGGAGAGGATCTTATGCATTATATCCTATAGGCGCTGAATTTTTGTCACTTGTGTATCATTCCTTTTATTATTTGTAATGAAAATTGAATGAATAAGGAGTAATGTAACAAAACTAGTTAAAATTATCTCATATTTAATTTACTAAAATTGAACTTTATAACAAATCATATCATACTTCAACCAATTCAATTTGAGATCAACATTTTATTCATAATAAACATATATATTATAATCAATGGATTAATGGATTAATTATGTCATGATATTTGTCATTTCAAGACTAATTTTTGTCTAATTTTTTTTAATTATAGATTCGGCTAATCAAAAACTGTAACTCAGCATGAGCGTCTCAGTTTTTCAGCAACTACCTTAATTTTCGAGGCGATCATTTTTCAATTACCGAGGCGACCCTTACGCCTCTTCTAAAAACGGGAGTTGAGAATGGGATCAATCACTATACTGTTCAAATAACTGTTCAGGCGTCCCATCATATTAGGTAACTCAATACACGGCAAGTTACAAGCACTTATTATTAGGCCAGATCTAACGTAAAGGAGTGGTGAAACGATTGATCCAACCACCATACCTACTTCTGTCCAATCAAATTTTCGTTCTCCGA
This sequence comes from Trichilia hirta, assembly GCA_035221805.1. Lineage (NCBI taxonomy): Eukaryota > Viridiplantae > Streptophyta > Magnoliopsida > Sapindales > Meliaceae > Trichilia > Trichilia hirta. Next base: position 11,613 of record JAWDEX010180720.1, on the reverse strand, counting down.
TACTCATACGTGCAGGAGCTCTATAAAAAGTGAAGGCTATGCATGTAGTAGGATTTGAATTTTTTTTCTTCGAATGAACCTTATTTTTGTCCTAACTTAGGAGCTTTTAGAGAGGACATTCTCTGAGCAGTTAAGAGATAACTACTACACTCACGAACTTTTTCTGAGCCCAGCCTCCTGGATCGGTAAAATACACAAATACTCGTAATTCTTCTCTTTTTATTTGGCACTGTACCATTTCAATGACTTGAGCATCAGAGTTTATTCGTCGGTAAGCCGGCTTCATTCCTAATTCGTTTTTCTGTGATTTCAGATAATTCTAGAGATATTCTTATGTCAATCGTAACAGTAAATCTGTGTGGTGTGCTAAATCTTCCGTCACTCGAAAATTTGGACATCAAAAAATTATAATAGTCTTACTTAAGATTTTTTTTCTAATTTTTGCATATTATAATAACTGATAATCTCTCTATAGAATTCTCCTGGCGGTGTTTCATTCAGGGGTCTACCAATTTGGTTGCGTGATATTCCAGGAAGTGTCTTTCGATCTGATAATGGACCCTTCAAGGTAATTAAATCAGAAAAATGGCATAATCAAAAAATAAAGACTACACAGACTGATAAAATTGGCTTACTCACGACTTTGTTATATAATTAATATTTCAGTATCACATGCAAAGATTTGTTGCAAAGATCGTAAACATGATGAAATTAGGGAAACTCTTTGCTTCACAAGGAGGTCCAATTATACTCTCACAGGTGAAGTTTTCAAATCTTTCATTGTAAGTCTTAAATCTTTTATTATCAATAAGTTAAAGAAACTATGTACGTAAACAGAACATTTATTAAAAAATATAGATGATGGAACTGTAATCCTGTCAGCCATTTTTATGAGATCAATGACCCTTTTTTTTCTTTTTTCTTTTTTCCTTTTTTATCTAATATTCTGATGCACCATTTTTTTTAAAGGTACCCAATATCTTTTGCGACGAAGAATTTTGTTTCATTATTAAGTCTGAGACATCAGAAGAGTTATGTGTACCTTTTTTTTTAGGGTATTATGTCCCCATTTTCATGACATTCTAAACCTTGAAGTTGTAAAAATATGCAGATATGCAGATTGAGAACGAGTACGCAACTGTTGAATCTGCATTCCATGAGCAAGGTCCAGCTTACGTTCTTTTGGGCAGCAAAAATGGCGGTTGGACTTCAAACTGGTGCACCGTGGGTGATGTTTAAGCAAGATGATGCTCCGACGCCTGTGGTAATTGGTTTCTTCTCTCTCTTTTTAAAACATCGATCTGTTTTCTTTCCTTTCTTTTTCTTCTTATCTCTTGTATTTTTGTAGTTGAGGAAGTGATTTTATGTGGGTTTTAATCTCTTTTCTTTACTTTGCTTCTGTGATGAATAATTATATGTTTATTAAAATTCAAAGGTGAATACATGCAACGGAATGCCATGCGGAGAAACATTCAAAGGACCCAATTCACCAAATAAACCTTCCATTTGGACGGAAGACTGTACTAGTTTGTATGTTTTAAGTTATATTTTTTTAAAATATAATTTTATAATTTTAGACAACTATTTTGTGATAAAATTTTTATAATTTTATAATTTTTTTAGCACTAGCTGCCTTCCATTTCCACCTTTATTTTCACCTAATTACTAATGCTCCCATCGTTATTTATTTTTGAAGCTATCAAGTATGGGGAGGAGAACCATACCTGAGATCGGCACAAGATATTGCATTTCATGTTGCACTTTTCATTGCAAAGAAAGGAAGCCACGTAAATTATTATATGGCAAAGAGTACTTATTTCAGTATTTTCAGTGAGGCTCCCTGATCATCATTCAAGGACCTACTTGATAAAAATAAACAAACTATAAAATTATTTGTGATAATGTAAGAACTCATGTACTTGGGTTTTATTGTGTTAACTATAAAATATAATCTTCTTGTAATAATTCAGTTTCATTTACAGTATCATGGGGGAACTAATTTCGGAAGGACATCAGCTTCATTTATGGTTACGAGTTATTATGATCAAGCTCCGCTAGATGAGTATGGTATGTTCATTCAAAATTATGTTTTACAATCATCACATTATATTATTATTATCATTACTTAATACCAAATTAAAAAATTTCAGGATTAATTAGGGAACCAAAATGGGGTCACCTTAAGGAATTACATGCTGCAATAAAGCTATGCTTAAAGCCTTTACTTACTGGAGCAAATTATTCTTTCCCTTTAGGGAAACTTCAAGTGGTAAGAGCATTCTTCTTTTATTCCCCTGAAAATTTGTATCCACAAGTATAAAGAAGAACAAGTGGAGGGATTGATGTCGATTTACCTGTATTGTCTCAATATTTGGTAAAATTTCAGACTGTTCCATAACATAATCAATATAGCGAGGTTTCGACAGATATCTGAGTAAAATATATCGATCTTCAAATGAATAAATAAAAAGTATGTATTGGATTTGTTGTTTTCAGGCATATGTATTCAAAATAACTTCAGGAGAGTGTGCTGCATTTCTAGTAAATAATAATAGCAAAGCAAGCACAGTTCTCTTTCAGAATATCTCGTATGAACTGCCTCCAAAATCAATAAGCATTCTAACAGACTGTAACACAATAGTCTTCAACACGCAGAAGGTTATAGTATTTCCATTCATCCATTTTAATGCATTCATACTCAACAATAATATGAGAAAAATATGAAAGAAACTCTCTTAATTTCAACTACAATGAATTCTTAGATACCAAGAAATGTGATATCTTTAGTTAGTTCTTAACCAGGTAGGCACACAATACAATGCAAGATCAATGAGACCAAGCCAGATATTTGATTCAGTTGAAAGATGGGAAGAATATAAAGAAGCTATACCAGACTTCAACAAGACTACATTACGAGCCAAAACATTGTTAGATCAAAGTAGCACAGCAAAGGATAAATTGGACTACCTTTGGTAGATTTTTAGGTAATCACAATTTAATTAGTTGGAACCTAACTAAATGATTGGATGATATGTTCAACCCAAAATATTTGTAATCTAATATGTAAATGCAAGTTTCAGCAAAACTCCTCCGACACTCAAGCTCTACTGAACTTGCAATCTCATGGCCGTGTTTTGCATGCGTTTTCAATAGAGAATTGGAGAGTAAACTCTTTATGTTCTAATTGCTCACGTAAACTCTTTATGTTCTAATTGCTCACACTATTTCTCATATTTGTTTTTGTTCTGTCCATATAAGATTTTTGATAGTAGCATTTTTATCCTTTTCTTAAATCAAATGGTTACAAGCTTAGCCATTGAGTACTCTTTGCTGATCTGCAGGATCTGCTCATGGAAGCCATGAGAATAAAAATTTCACTCTGGAGAATACAGTTCATTTGAATAAAGGGACAAATGACATTGCTTAACTTAGTGTGACAGTTGGATTGCCGGTACTTCATATACGATTTTCTCTTTTCTTCTCCAGTAATTTTATTACGTTTGAACAAGGCTAACAAATTCACAAAGAGTTATAAAGGATTCTGGAGCATATCTAGAGTGAAACGTTTCTGGATTACACAGAGTGACAATTCAGAATAAATCATTCACTAACTATACCTGGGGATAAAAGGTAAATGCCTCCTAGGCGTCGCCACCAAAGTTAATTTCATAAACCAAATTCTATCGTAACAAAACATTCATGTTTGACGGGAAAAACTGAAAAAGATCCAGCATTTGTTAAACCCGCAATTTTTTTCTTCAACTTTTCAAATGATTGAAGATAATGACATTTACTGTCTTGTACTTATATTACTTTGAATTTTGATGAAGGTGGGGATACTAGGAGAGAAGTTACAAATTTATGCCGATCTCGGATCGAAACAAGTTCAATGGAGTAAATTCAAAAGCCCTACTCGTCAACTCACATTGATTGAGGTATCAAAATTAGCTTTTCTTTTAAAAAAAAAAAAAAAAAAAAAAAAAAGAGAGAGAGGAAAATACAATCTTACGGCATGAAATTTAAAGTAACATAAATGGGGTTCACACTAACCTTTTGTTTTGGTGCTGATTGACAGACTGTGTTTAACGCACCTGCAGGAAATGATCCAATAGCATTGAATCTTAATTCTATGGGGAGAAGCTTGGATTAATGGCCAGAGCATAGGTCGATACTGGATCTCATTCAAAACATCTAAAGGAAATCCTTCAAACATGGTACGTATTAGATATAATGATATTACCATTTTGGGTAATGACATATTTCTGTAATAGATGCAAAGGTTTTATGTTATTGGCATTCCCCATGTTTTTTACTGAAAACAAGGAAATCCTGTATACTTTTGATCAAATCCACCAGGGATATCCTCCAATTTCTAAAGTTTAATCATAAATATCCTCTAAAAACATCAGAAATTACTATCTAATACTTTTTTGAAACTACCAAGGTCTGCTCAATGCTCAACCAAAGCGTAAAGGGGGTCTGTGATATGAATCCCCCTAAATTCTTGCATTTCACAAGAAATCCAGCACACTTAACTACAATTTGCTTCTTGGTAAATCCTATTTTCAGGTACAACATTCCTCGAGCTTTCCTCAAAACCACTGGCAACCTATTAGTTCTGCTAGAAGAACAAAAAGCGGCCCCTCTTGTCATTACCATAGACACTATTGCAATTAGAAAAGTATGTGGCCACATCACCAATTCGCATCTTCCCCCGCTGAGTTCCTGGGTAAGAAAAAATCGAAAAGGAGATACAGATATAAAGAAGACTGACAGAAGGCCTACAGTTCAGCTCAATTGTCCTCCGGCAAAGAACATTTCCAAGATCTTATTTGCAAGCTTCGGAAATCCAGATGGTGATTGTGAAAGTCATGCTATCGGAAGCTGTCATTCGTCTAATTCCTTAGCCGCTGTAGAAAGGGTAAGGTTCATTTTATGTAAGTATTATAATAATAATTATTTTCACTCTAAATCATTAAATCCCATTTTCTTCTTCCACTGGATAAATGGAAGCAAAATCTTTTCAAGAAGATATGAAACCACAACACTTAAGCTGTTCTACAATGAATTCCACATATAGATCTTTCACCACAACTCTTTCACAGCTTAAGGCTTACCTCATGCATTACATGAGACAATGTTTTGCGTGCGCCATGTTTGCAGATTCAAAAAGCTATGTTTCCTGGATTTTAAGTAAATAATTTAATTATACAATGTATATTTGCTCTCATATCTGAATTGATTGTATCACATGCAGGCCTGTATAGGAAAGAGGAGATGTTCTATTCCCCATTCAAATCGATATTTTGGTGGTGACCCATGTCCAGGAATCTCTAAAACTCTATTAGTCAATGCCCGATGCACATGATAAATTAGCAGTTTTACGTAACTTCTAAGCAGAATGAATGAGAATTAGAATTCACCATTTAATTTTAATCAAACAAGCAAATGCAAGGAATACATCTTTTGTGCACCGTCATTAAATACTGATGAGAACGCATATCAAGAATTAGCTAGAGAGAACGATCTCATAATGAATAAAAGAAAACGCTCATTATCAAACTGAGGTGCAGAATTTGAAAATTGCGCAACCAAAAAGGATAGGAAAAAAGAATAACACATAAAATAACGCAAAGACTATTGTATTGATAACAAAAGTATATCAGCACTTGCCTCATTGTGCTCTCCTATCAGCAAACACAACATGGCGTCATGATTTCATTACCAGAAGGGAAAAACGAAAACGAGAAAGTACATGAGAAAAGGAAGGTGTATTTAATTTGGAAATGTAAAAAGAACAAATATAGAAAATGCATTCTTGACAAATTTCGGTTCTAGATCAATAAAATGAAAACTATTAAATGTTAAAACAGAAGGTAACAAGAAAAGTGATAGTCTTCAGAAACACTACAGGACATAGAAAGAAAAGAAGGACGCCAAAAATGCACAAACATGACTCAAAGCAGCACACGTGAGCCTTGTAGTTTGTGCATCACCCAGGAATCATCACTCTAGATTCCATAATCTTGAGAGACGGTGTGTCCAGAGATCTTCGCTCAGGGGCTCAAACTCTAATCCTGTCCAGAAAAATAAGATTTCAGTATTTCTGATTCTAGCTCTAGCTGCCACTGGATGCTTCTCTTTCCTTCCTCTTAGTAGATTTATTCTCTTTGATAACACAAAAATTTGATGAAAGGATAGCCTTTTGTGAAGGTAATTCGGCAAAGAAAAATAGAGTTTGAGCCCAGCCAGCATATTTTCCATATTTGCTCACAAATGCCTCTGCAACACGGTTACAGAGCATAGGTGTTAGAGGGGCACCAAGCTCGGGGAGGAGATATCTTGTCACAATCTTGCTCAACCCCCAAAAGAAGAATATTTTGACATTAGCATGTCATCGATTCAAATAAAAGAAAAGGCAAAAATTGGAAAAATGCAGCCAAATTATTCACACAAAAGCCAATGCAAGCACAATAGGCTTTCACCATCTCCCCAAATCCAACAATATTATTCACAACAATTATGTGAAGATGTCATTATTATTTTAAATTTGTTTGGCATACCTGCCACACATGTGTATCCACAGGAATGGCATGATGCTGATCAAGAGAGAAAAGAGCTATGCATGCTGCCACTTTTGGACCAACTCCAGGCAGAGTACAGAGAGCGCCAATCACCTCCTGGAGATCCAATTTGCGGAGAGACATAAGCCGTTCTGCACCTCCACCAGGTTTCGATTGCAAAGCATCTACCGTGCCAGTTATATATTTAGCCCTGCTAACCCACATCATGAACGACAACCATTTGTCAAGATCTTACATTCCAGATTAAATGTACCTAAAGACCCATTTGGTGTAAAAACGTCAAAATTGCAGAACAAAATCGCATTCTGAAAACAATATATACAATACAGGCAACCGAATCATCTTGCTGTAGAAATACTTGATATTGTAGCATATACAGATTCTTTGCAGTTTACACCAGCTTAAAAATTATAGTAACAAATAAAATTATCAATACAAAGCGTACAACAACTAACAGAAAACACAATAAAAATATATAAAGAACAAACCTGTAACCAAATCCAGCATTTCTAAGCTCCATTTCTAAACCATGGACAATCGGTCCAGAGATGGGAACTCGTGGATTTCCAAACCCTCAACATTTCCCAAATAATTTCCCAAACTGGATAAAATACCCACCATTTTAGTAATCCTCCCAATACTATTATTCGAAGGACACAAAAACTGAAGCAGACACTCAACCGGGTCCTGCCTTAAAACCGCAGCACCAGCCAAATACTTCGCCAGCTCAGCAAAACGGCAATCAGAAGCCGAAAAATCCTCCCAAAGATCACTGAGAGCAATTCCCACGTTGAGAAAATCCCCGATAGCTGATTTGGCGGCTAGTTCGGATGGGGAACGGTGGATTCGGTAGTAAACGTCACCGTTTTGGAGGCGTTTGAGAGAAACGAGGTGGGGCCTCATGGATCCCGTGTACTGGAGTGGGCCCGTTTGTTTCCAGCGAAAGGTCTGTCCGGTGGGGAATGTGAGAGGTAAGGAGAGTTCCGGTTGGATAAGGTGGAGTGGTGTCCATTTTGCGATTTTTATAGTGGCGAGAGTTTGTGGGTTTGAGAGAGTTGACGGCGGCGTGAGTCTTGGTTTTTTCATCGGCGGGAAAGACGTCTTCAGCAACTGCATAGATTTGCTTCCCCCTCCCTTCTCACAGAAGGGAATTACGAGAAAAGAGGTGAATTTTGTTTTCCATCTTTATTCTTTCCAAGTAATAATTGTATTACTTAATAACAGAGTTATCCTCAACTTTGAAAAAATAACAAATAAATACCTAATTTAATAATTTTAATAAAGAAGTCACTGACTTGTGTTTGTAGATTTCACCTAGGTTACTGGCAGTCTGCCACTTACTCTAAGGACTTTGTAACACATAACAAAAATATGTCTTAATTTTTTATTCTCTTAATATTTAGGGATAAATGTTATAAAACCATCTAAAAATTTTTAAATAAAAATTAAAAATGACAAACTAAGAATATTTTTTTGAATTATTTACATTAAATTTTGTAGGTATTAAAAATATTTAAAAATATAGCTAAGAATAATAGAGAGAGATGATCAATTTATTGAGCTAAAACGACGCGCAATCCCAAAAGGAAACCTTATTTATTTATTTTTTTTTTATAAACTTAAATTGATTTCTTTTGAATAAAAATTTAGTAATATCTAATTTAGCAATATTAAAAAAATGTAATTCAAGTGTAAGGTTAATGTAAATATTAAAAAGATGTTAGGAATAACCTTTTATTATTAAAAAAATTTCAAGAATAAATAAAAATATAACAAAGTTATTAAAATTTATATTTATTTAACGTCTTTGATAGGCTATTTTAGTATTCTTAACTTTAACCGTGGGACCCGCTAAGGTTTCGACATTTAATATTTAAGAACATGCCATAGCATATTTTAATAAATTCATTCTTATAGTCCAATTTCATCCAAGTTTACGATGTAATTACCTTTCTGTCCTCTATTATAAAAGTTCTGCGACAAATACGTCCTTCATCTTTGAAAATTTTGACAATTAAGTCCTTCAAGTAGGAAAAAAAAAAATCACTCACAAAGAAAGTCACCGTAGTTTCCACTATATGTATTCACCTTGAAACCAAAAAAACAAACCATCCTCACCAAAAAAAATATTTGTGAAGTAACATAAATATTTATAAATATTTTGATTATTATAATTTTAAAATTATAATATAAAATTTCATTATTTTGATGATTAAAAATTCAGTCATTTGTCATTAATTAGCAATATATAATACAAGTGTATTGATCAAGAATAAATATTAATTACTAAATAAATATTTGACTATTAATTATTTTATTTTTAATTTTAAAAAATATATAATTACATAAAACATTTAAATGATTAATTATTTAATTATTTAAATATTATAAATTAAATATAAATGATCTAATTTTTAGTTTCAGTTTAAAATATTAAAATTAAAAAATTAATATATTATTGTCTTAAATATTAATTATTAAATTTTTAATTAACAAATGTATTGTAGTAACTTTTAAGTAAAAAAGAGAGTATTGTTCTAATATAGACAAAAATGTGATAGAAATCTCCCTTATTTTTAAATAAAGATGACAATTCGGATAATTATATTGTATTTATGTGTATCAAAAAATATATAGTATTTTTTAAACTAATTTAAATTTGATATATTTACTAATTGTGTCAATAATTTTTAATTTGAATACGATTTATTTATTAATTATATTATTTATTTATTAAATAAATATTACAACACCTTATAATTAGATTATTAATTCAATTCAATTTATTTAATTAATTAATATAAAATTTAATTAATTTATTTAAATAAAAATTAAAAATCTAAATATTAATAAATAAAATTATTATACTAAATAATTATTTATTTAAATACGATTATTTATTTAGTTAATCATATTATAAATAAATAAATTTAAAAGATTAAATTTAAATTTAATATAATTATTAATTATATAATATAAATATAATATAATTATTATTTATTTTAAAACTTAAAATTTATTTAATAATATCTAATTTATATCGTAAATTAAATTATGACCTTTGCTCAGCGAGTACTCTAAAACTTTGCCTCAGAGTGACGTCGTTACTTAGCAGCGGGTGAAACTTAATTGACACAAATAGACGCAGGTGTTAATGGATTCGCCCCTCTTTGAAGCACCCTATCCCAACAAAACAACTTACACGCGCTACAATCACCCTAACAACGGAACGGATCAAAGCGTAGCGTACAATACACTTCCACTGCTCGTGCGCGTGGGACTTCCTTTCAATCTCCAACGTACCCCAAAAATAATGAAAAATAAAATAAATAAAAATAAAAAAATCCCTAATTGACATTTTACTCCTACCAGAGCCAATGCTCATCCAACAGAAGACACAAAGCTAAAGCAGAAGCAAGCTGAGCCCTATTATCTCTCTGTCTCTCTCTTCAATTTCTCGCTCTGATCCAATTTTCCCACCAATCAGAGACCCCACATTTCTCTCTTTTGGTTTTCCATTCTCTTTCAAATGCCAGCTTCCCCTTCATTCCCTGCTGGTAATTTTAAACTTATAAATAAATTAAAATCTATCAATTTTGTCATTTCCATTAAAATAAATACAATTATTATCTTTTATTTTCTGTAATTGATTTCAATTTCTTACAGATAGTCGAAAATGGAAGAGGCGAAAGCGGGAGCCGCGGAAACAGCACAACAACAGCAAGCAGCTCGACGAAGACGACGTCGTAGAGGACGAAGACGAGGAACAGGATAACAACAACAACAACAACGATAATACGGATAATCAGAATAATATGGACCAACGTGAGAACGGGGACGATTTCCAGAACGGAGCGGCGTCGGATCCGAACGAGAATGAGGTCTTGATGGACGGTGGGACCCGCGTGTGCGAGTTTCCTATCGTGGTTCAACGCGTGGTGAACCGGCCACACGCGTCAGTGGCTAGTATTCTGGCAATTGAGAGGGGGAATTCGTCCGGGGATGGTGGGGGAAGGAGTTCGGTTGTGACTTTGGAGAATATTTCGTATGGCCAGCTACAGGCGTCGTCGGCTGTGCCGACGGATTGCGCGGCGTTGGATCCTGAGAGGAGTGATGGCGGGAGTACGGGTTCTTGTGTAATTACTTCGCCGCAAATTGTGGAAGGCAAGGGTGTTGTGAAGCGGTTTGGAAGTAGAATTCACGTAGTTCCTATGCATTCAGGTTCTAATTCTCTCTCTATTTTTACTTTAAATTTTGTAGCAAGTAACCAATTGCGTGGTAGTGTTAGAATATTTAATATCTTTAAGCTTTCGCTTTGAAGACTACAGAATAAAAAAACGGGGTGCTTAAGAGTAAAGGATTTATTTCCTATTTTTTGCTATGGAATTAGTTGTGGGCGTTTTGTAATTACTGGTAACTGAATTGTGAAAGTTTAGTTTGCTGTATTGAGTAGTTGAAGAATTGGAGAATCCAATCTTATGGACTATGTTGTTGTACAGAACTTATATAATGTTTCCATTATAACTGAGAGAATGACGGTTTTATGCTCGATAAAGTGACTGGAAGTTACTTTTTGGATTGTATGACTCAAAGGGGGTGCGTCTAGTGATAGAGCAGTTACTTTAATCAAAGTCCAATCGTCCACAGAGATAAGCATTTAAAATTTGGATGGTTTTTGGATTACTCGGTATATATTGTGATGTCAGACTAGGAGTTGAGTTTGTCATCATTAGAATGACTACAAAAATATATTGCTAGGCATTTTCTTGTGCAGATCTCTCTCTCACTACGTACTTGGAGACACATGCATCTGTTGTTAATACTGGTCCTTGTGGTTAATTATTTTATTATTTTGTTCTTTCTGTTGTTTGTGCAAGGGCAGAATGGTTTTCACCAGCCACTGTGCATCGACTGGAGAGACAAGTGGTGCCTCATTTTTTCTCTGGGAAATTTCCAGATCATACTCCAGAGAAATACATGGAATGTAGGAACCATATTGTTGCCAAATACATGGATAATCCAGAGAGAA
>JAWDEX010180709.1:0-14145 GCA_035221805.1 Trichilia hirta | reverse complement strand
TCTGTTTTTTAATTTTTTATTATTGCAAGTAAAAAATAATTTCAATTAGAATTATTTAATTGAATCAAAATAGATAATTGTTGGTGTGATGGTTAAATGTTTAATAATTATTAAAATACTATTTTTCTTGATTTTGTTAATTAATTTGTCTTTTAAATAAGGATATTTATGTAATTTTATTTTAAATTCCAAAGCAATGGCTGATTTCGTATGCTGCTATAATAAATCGGGGTTTAATAATTGTGCATAGAAAAAGTAACGTGGACTCGTTGAACTTCCCTCTCGAAGAATCTACTTCACTTCTTGATGTCAATGAGTGCTTGGTCGCTGTTATTAATCTTTGATGTAATTAATATTTAAATATAATAATTTTTAATATTTTTCTTTATTGAAAGAATTATTGGTTAGTCATTGACATTTGTTATCGCTTTCTATAATAATTTACAAAAATATATAAAAAATTCATTTAAGATTTTTTACTACAAACAAAAATTTTATTATTTATTTAATTTAATTTTTTATTTTTATTGTACTATTGCTGTTAGAAATTGGGAGACCATTGTAGAATCAGTGTAAATCACCATGATTCCGAGGATATTCGTCACTCTGGGGTGCTTTTTTTATTCCAAAAAGACACGAAGAATGTGCAGATCATGAGGGGATGGTTCAGCCAATGAAAAGAAGTTACGCGTATTCAATTTATGACAAGTTTGAATTTGAGTAGAATTCAAGTGGAAGAATTTTACGTAGCATTGTATTTCTAAAATTCAAGAAAATATTACGTATAATTATAAAAAACCTCCAAAAGGGAAACTTTTTTTTTTTTTTTATTATTGAGAGTGTTTTTGATATATTCCCATTGACCTTTCATTTTTTATTTTTTTTTTCATTATGTTATTAATCTTACAGAAAAATTAATCATTGATTGAGAATTGGTCTAAAAAAATTAATGATCAACAGTTGATATTGTTTGTGAGAAAATATCGAAAAGCCAAGGAAAATGGAAGTAATCTTGGCAGCACAGAGGAGTGGAGGAAATGAGAGAAGTGGGGAAAAAGCCAAGGAAAATAGAAGTTGTCTTGGCAGAATAGGAGTGGAGGAATTGAGAGGAATGGGGACTGGTCCAAAGGAGGTGTGCGCCGGAGAGAGAATTTAGATGTCGAAGTGAAAGAACAAAATGGAGTTGATCAAAAGGTAGTTACCTAGTATTCGACAAGCTGAGTCGGATGATGACGAGAATGTAAGAGATTTTGGAGAAACAGTGCCAGCCCATTCTCAACGAGATGGAAAAGGTTTAAGAGAATGTAGCTGATTGTCGGGGAATTGACTCAAGGACAGTACACAACCCGAAGGGAGTCGGAACCTTGAAGATCTTCGAACCTTCCTAGAGAAGTCTCGATCAAAACTAAAGATCAAACGGCCATGACAGGGAAGTCATGTAGGAATCCATCAGGGAGACAAAAACCCTGTCGGATTTGAAGAAATAATAGGAGGCACAATCCCTCCGGAGAAATCTGTTAGAAAAACTCTGAGTAAGGATGAAACTAAAGGAGGAAAGTAGTAAAAAGTCAGTATGGCAAGAAATAAGAAGAAACTTGAGGAGCCCAGAGGAGAAAAAGACTCGGCCGACGTACATAAATTTTATCAAAAGCTTGGTCAATAACTCGCCTAGTTTGGTTTAGAATTGTGCTAGGGTTGGGACTCCTTTTACAGTATAAATATGGGCCTTTCTTTAAGAACCCAACAGTATGCTGACAATACCCCATTTCAAGAACAAAGTGAAATCCTTTTATTGTTCAATGCAGAACGGTCAGTATCTTAAATAATTAAAAATGTTGCATTTAGGATCACTCTATGTATACATAAAAGTCATTATGCCCTATTGCCATTTAAAAGTGTTGAACTTTACATTAACGCCTCTTACAACTATTTCTTAATTTCTCCTTAACACTTGTTTATTGAAAAGGCCACTCCATTGTCCATGTGTTTTTACTTTTGGAGCCAAGGGATAATAAACTAATCCAAGTCTCACTCGGGCTACTAGATGACACCATTGATTTGTGCCTGCAAGAGACATGATTTTGGTTTCTGCAAGACAATGCATAAAGCTGTTAATTTACAGCTTCAAACCTGTAAATACTTCAATAATAAGGAGGCAGGTTTTTTATTTTTTTACTTTTTGAACGTTAGAATGGGCAGACGATTAGCAGGTTTAGGTTCATTTCATTCTTATCACGTGAGCTTTTTGCATTTTCACGATGTTTTTCACAAATAACAAGAACTTGGTCTTAAATTATTCATTGCTATGAAAACTAGAAGATCCTCTCGAGACAGTTGAATTCAGATTATATTGTGGTAACTATAATAATCATATTGTCAGAGATTATACATATTTAATTGCATAGATGCTGCTGCAGACTAGATCAATTAGAGTTATCCCTACAGCTGGTTATTGGTTTATAGGTTTTGTCCCTGCACGACTCCAAATATCATGTTCTGACCTGACACTCAATTAAGCAAAATAATTCCAATTATATAAACATCAATAAACACATACGCAACAAAATTTTATGGAAAGCCTACAAAACCAAGAATGCTTCTACTCATCAATGACAAATGTGTACGTATTAATAATTAATACATACAAAACTTCATTTGAAGTGAATGCTAATATTCACTGGTGATAAGTGTTCTTTCCTATTATGTAAAAAACAGTTCATGTTCTTACATAATTATTTTGAATAAATTTTTTATGCGGTAGAAAACAGTATTATTACAATGTGCATCTAAACTCTTATTTATAATATTAATAAATTGTACTACTATAATATAAAAAAAGAAGAGAAAATTCTTGTTTATGATTAAGGCTTATTAATATCTAGGCAAAGCATACTTGTAATCTGTTACTTTTGAATCGTTTTTTCTGATGCATTGATGGGATGATTCTCGTAAATGTATGTCATAAAGATAGTTAACTAGCCTTGAAGTACATGATTGCATGAAGCCAAACCCATTTACTTGAAATCACATTATTATACTATTCCTGACGGCTATCAACTGTCGATAATTTCAATTAATTATATAATCGAAATAATTAATCCTTCTTTCCATTTGGAGGGTTCACCAGCCAATGCAGTTAATCGGGTTATGCCGACGCATGCAATCAACTTAAACTTTCTTAATCAACTTTTTGACGTTTCCCTTTTGTCGGTGGGAAGCCTACCAATTCAAACCACTTTTACTTTGTTAAATAGTTCTTACCCTAATTGTGCTAGGCATATAGTAGAATGTTAGGTGTTTATTAAACAAATGATCATGATTCTCCCTTAATATGAATTTATTTAGGTTTTCAAGAATTTTTAACCATGAGAGAGTACATTATTATTGAATATACAAGGTTAAAATTTAATTTCGAATGAAAGACTATTAATTAATTAATTCTAATTATCCTTATATGAAAAAAAATTAATCAACTATAAATTCGAATCTTGTACGCTACGTACGTGTGTGTATATCCAAGATATCGTTTTTATTTAAATTAATTATATTGTATTTAGTGCTTGTTTGAGGAGTAAGACTCTGTACAACCATTTTTGGTATCTCTTTAATTTTTCTTATTATATTCAGTTTTGAATCACTAAGGTTCAAATTTTTCTAGGAAAATTATTGCTTTATTTATTTTATTAACTGCCGATTAATAACTTGAACAAACTCAAGTAAAAATTTATATGAGACAAGAATTTTGGTCCTAACTGAATTATGTAGAATTAGGTGTTTCTGTATTTTTTCTTTCTTTTTAGTTAAAAAGATGGACCTTTAGAGTTTGAAAGTTGAACCGAATAGGTTGGTCTAGGTAAAAATATAAGCAATTAATATAAAAGTTTTGCTTGAAAACTTGATCCAAAAGGTAATTTTAACCTTTGAAGGCAAGGAATCTAATTATCTCATCAGCAAGAAAAATATAAATAAGGTGAACTTCATTCGTTGATAAAGACTAGATACCTTTGAGTATCCTTGACTAAATGATTATGATTTTCTAACATATAAGGAAACTCACTGCAATGCTGATAAACTTCATCGAAAAAGAGATATGCCATGTTAATTTAAAAGAGACATTTAGGGTATTCAAAAGAGAAGAATTAATTTTAAGTCAAGTTTCTAGCCCCGGTGCCATTTTTCAAGACTTAAGAACCGACCAAAGAAAGAAAGATGTAACTTTACATAAGGAAAACTCTAAGTTCCCTTAATAAGCAATCATTGAGGCGGTCTACGCAAGGTATGAATAAGTTCTTGTAGTTAATATGAAAGTTTATTGAATTTATCAATTGATCCATTCTTCAAAGCTCGAAGAAGGAAAGTCTAAGTTGCTGCACCATACAAAAAATGATAGAAAGAATTAACCAATTAATAAAGCAACTAAGGATACCTAATACTTCGTTGTTAGAGATTGATGCCATGTTGAACAATTGATAAAATTGTACTAGGATAAAGGTCAAAAAATGGGGACAAACTCATTTTCAAAGGGACAAACATTTTTCCTTGTGTTTTGCGTTTATATGATCATAGGGCAACTTCAATAAAGCTTTGAGAATATTGAAATGAATTATCATTTGTTTCATACATCAAGATTTTGACGGAATGGACAGGAAGTGCTTTATATATAAATGCAAAAGCATGGGCAAATAACAACATAAAGCCAATAACATTGGATGCAAAATTATATAAAGTATTCTAGTAGACATTGCACATGCATTTTCTTGATACAAATGGGTCTAGAAATAGTCACAAGTGATAGAAATTGGCCCACATTGAGCAAATTTTTGTGCTTGTTATGGTACTTTCAACAGCTAAATTTGTGCTTGTTATAATTTATTTTGGCTTAGAAACAAAAAATCATGGGATCTCTGTATGTCAAAAGAAGGGAATTTAAGGGCCATGTGGCTATAAAATACATCCTCATCGCCATCCATACAAGTAGTCCAAGTCTTTTTTGGTGGGGGAGGCCATTGTTATTAAATTGCAATGAGCCAAGACTTTGAGCAACATGACTGAAAGAAAAAGAAGTTCGGGTTCTTGTATTTTGTGGACCTTTGAGATACAGTTACTTGAAGTATTCCCAACATGTTAGCTTTAAATTAGCAGACAAATGGAATATATAACTTTACTCATATGTTCTTTGTTTAATAGGAAACAATTTCAATCCTTGGGGGTAATATTAGCAAATGACGATATTGCATTCTAATCTAGGTCTTTATAGCACTATAAATTTGTGCTATTGTTATTATTATGTAATATAAATATATATATTAATCATCAAAATACTGCTATTTTTAGAATATCTTGGATAAGACTGGTAAATTTAAAATGGGCTTATGTAATGTTCAAATGATTTTCATCTTACCTAGACAATCAATTTTTTTATTCGTTACACTTAGGTGTTACAAAATAAATAACAATTGACATTAATATATCTAGGGTTTATGACAAAGGCATAAAATTTAATAAAAAAATTAAACATATTGCCATTTTTATTGACCTACAAACGTGGGCACGATTAATTGCGCTAAAAAAGTTGATCTTTTAATCTGATTCCTTCGCTTTGAAGGGTAAGAATTTAAGTCCCCAAAGTCATTAAATTTTTTATTTTTTTGTTCTTTTGGCACACGGTTGGCCCTTATATAAATAATGACAAAATTATATGTTAAACTGTGTTGCTTCTTTATATTTCGCCCATCCATCCTCCCTACTCACTTTGTATCTTGTTATGGAAAATACATCATTAGCATCACAATCACATTTTTCACACAATAAAATTAAGTTAATTATATCACACTATAATTTGATAATATATATATATATATATATATATAAGAGATGAATTATTATAAACTTGATTTGTTTAAGTATAACACTTATAAAATGAAATAATTAACTGATATAGAAGTTGTTCATTAACGAAGGATTTGTTTGAAATTGAAATACTTTAACTTTTAACAATGATTATTGTGAAATAAATTTATTAGTTAGCAATAAATATAAGATTATATATGACTATGTCAATTTATTAAATATTTTAATGATTTTACATTCAAAATTAAATTAAAAAAAATAATAATTTCATGCAAGTACAAAATAAAATTGAGCTAGAAACAAAAAAAATAAGATCATAATTTGACGTTGTGAATATTATGATAAGACAATTATTATATATATATTTTTTTATATTTATCTAGTTTTTCCTCATACAAAAAATAAATAAAAGCGAGTTTAAGGTGTTACACGTGATTTAAAAAAAAAAATAAAGAAATAAAGAAAAAGACGTTATATATGTGATTAATATCATTTTATTAAATACTTTAATGTTATATTTTTAGAATTAAATCCAAGCACAATAATTATATTCTTGTTTAAAATTAAAATTAAATTAATATACAAAAATGATATGATAACTTGTTGTCGTGAATATTATGATTAGACGATTACTATGTTTCTTCATCTAATTTCTTCTCGTGCAAGGAGGTCACTTTTTTCTACTTCTAAGAAAGTTATCATTATTATTGATGGACCTAATTGAACATTAAAGATGAAAATCATGTGATATTGTTTAATAAAGTTTAAAATTAGGGGGCTAACCATCCATCAAAAACCCTTAGGTTTATACCATTTTGTCTCCTAAACATAATAATTAATTTACCTTATGCTCTTTTATATTTATATAACCATGTTTACTTATGAAAATCAGTATAGTTCAAAATAAAGAATTATCAAGGATTTGAATCCCACTTTCCTTTTATTTAATACAATCATCCTGCCTAATCTTCACACAAAGTGACCAATTATTTTTTCTTTAAATTTTTTTTGGTTAGTATTTTGACAAAATTTTTCTTAAAAAGTTCAAACTAATCCATATAATTTTAAAATAACATTTTGATATACAAATTTACTACTTGTATGATATTAGTCCCTATCATTGGCAATTACATCACAATACAAATTGTCATACTACAAAGGCTTGACAAAATAATGATATTATCATCTTTTCATCATATTATTTTTGTCAACTTAAAACAATAATTAAAAATAAAAATTGATTTTTTTTATAAAATTTTTATTGAAGGGCATATCTGATATAATATCAAAATGCAAAGACTTATTTAACTTTTTAAGTTCTTTGAAATCAAGGATATAACGGATGCTACGATGAGATGGTTAGAATTTAACAAGGATGGATATGACATTTACAAAGTAATAAAACTGTGGACCTAAATGTTATTTTTCATAAATATATGTACAAATTTGAAAATTATCATTTCTTTAATTTATACCCGTCATGTGTTATGCAATTATAATTTGATTTTGAAATTATTTTAATGACAAATCAATCAATGAAATACCAGTCTTCACGGAAGAAGAATTGTTTTAATTATAATTTCTCGATAAGATAAAATAATGATTATTAATTTAAATTCTTGAGCCCACACAAATCTTTTCTTTAATTGAGGATGTTTTTACTATTTTAATCATCACATAGAAATCATAATTATACATAAGAGATTAGAGACTAGTGTTAGGATTAAACTCTTTTTTTGCCATTTTTTTTATATATGTAAAAATAACTCCACCCTTTTAAGCATATTTGATATAATTAATTTTAAAAATAAAATTATAAAATATATTTAATAACATCAATTTTTAAAACTTACTCATATTTTTATTAATATGTAATATTTTATTTTTTATGGTAGTAAATATAAAATAAAAGTCAAAAATATCGGTGTGATAATAAAATTTTAATATTAAATATATTCTAACTCATATAGTAATTATTATCAAAATAAATTATGATAGTGTTCAAATTCAGCTTGCATAAATTTAATTTATTTTTTTGCTATATTATATTAATAAAATATAAAAAGATTTTGATAATCAATTAAATTACCATTCCTTTTAGTGTAATTTTTTTTTTTTTTTTTAAATGACCATTGTATATTTAACTGCAAGAAATGCTAAGAATTTAGAAGTACTTTTTCTTTCAAGTGAAATAAAGAAAATATATAAGAAAAATACAGAACCAACCAAAATTTTGTTAAAAAAAAGCAATTCCCCGCATTATCTGCAGCCTTTCTCTCTGTGGCGGAGCGTGGTAGCACGCACCATGTTTAGCGCGTAGGATGATCAACTCAAAACGGTATAAAAATACCGTATAGAAAATGAGTATAATACAAATCTACAGTATTCAATATTTATAGATTTATATAACTACGCCGTCTTTCAATTTCTACCATTATTCTTAATTTTCAATTTACATAAAATAATAATTAACATCTAAACTACGTTTTACTTACATGTGTCAACTCCGCACGTGCATCAGTCAATACTCCGCGAACGATCTCTGACACGTTTCCGTAGACGGTGACGGTAACGCTGAAGGCGGCATTGACGGCTGCGGTGCCCTCAAGTTTTGAAAATACTCCCGTATGTCTAATCCACCGCCGTTCGTTAAATTCTCCGGTGAATCAGCGTCCTCCCTGGACGGAATGAAAGGTGGCCGTAACACATCCGTTAATAGGTCCCACCTTACTCCTTTAAAGAACACGTGGTTCTTGATCTCGCACGCGCCACTTTGATACCCCAGTCTATTCACAGGATCCTTCTCGAGCAGACGTTCAATCAAATCCGTCAAGTCCGTACGTTGCCCAACGAGTTCCGGCGCTTTTAATAGAATGTTTCGAAAAGTTTCCTTCCGGTTCTTCCCTTTAAACGGCGTCGTCCCGTACAACATTTCATACGTCAAAATTCCCAAGGCCCACCAATCGACAGCGAACTCGTGTCCGTCCCCACGTACTATCTCCGGTGATACGTACTCTTCGGTGCCGACGAACGAATTGGATCGGTCGCCGTTGTCGAAACTCGGTTTTCGTCGGCTTACCGGGCTGACTCGAGCCGACTTCGCCTTCTTTAACCCGTTTTTGTTATCGGGTAGAACTTGGATCCAGCGACTTAACATTCTCCTGTCTTTTCTGGTAATCTCTCGTAGATGAAGTTTTTGGCTTGGTTTCTCGGTGAAGAAGGGTGTAGACGAAACGTTGGTCTTTTTAATTAAGTTGCGAGAGAGATCAAAATCCGTAAGCGTCACGTGACCTGATTGTTGCACCAAAACATTTTCAGGCTTTAAATCTCTGTAAACAATTCCCATATCATGAAGATGTTCTATTGCGCATACGATTTCGGATAAGTAAAACCGTATGACAGCCGGCGAGAAAACGCGGTCGTTTTGTCGATACCTGAGAACATTGAGGTCGCCACCTGGGCAGTACGGGACAGCCCATGCGAACAAATCTTCTGTTTCCAAAGATCCGAGTAGCTTCGGAAGAAACGGGTGAGAAAGCCGGGCCAAAGCCCGGATTTCCCAACGAGCTCGACGGTCTGCGTCGTATTTTGCATGGAGAGAAGATTTGTCGACCACTTTCAGAGCAAAAGGGCAGCGGGCAGATGGGTCAGCTATTCTGTCGTGGACTAAGAAAACTGTTCCCATGGCACCTTTGCCCAGAATTTTCAGAGCTCTGAGGTAGTCAAGCTCTAAAGCTGGCGAAGTTGACGGCACCTGCGGTGGTTTTGGCTCCATATCTACAGAGAGAAATCGAGTGAAGTTCTGTTTCACAGATAGAGACGAGGGAGGTTTTGAGCGCAGAGGCTTGGCATTTATAGTTTGTTTTTCTGTTTTGCAGTTTTTTGTATTGTTTTCTTTGCGTTCAGTTTTGCGCGTATTTTTGTATTTTGATTTGTTTCTTAGTTGTGAGGGATGAAGGTGAGTAGTGACTTCT
This sequence comes from Trichilia hirta, assembly GCA_035221805.1. Taxonomy (NCBI): domain Eukaryota; kingdom Viridiplantae; phylum Streptophyta; class Magnoliopsida; order Sapindales; family Meliaceae; genus Trichilia; species Trichilia hirta. Next base: position 4,321 of record JAWDEX010180709.1, on the reverse strand, counting down.
GCATGCCAAAAACAAAGGAGAATTAATTAATTAAAATTTTAAAAAATGAAAAAAATGAGAAAAAGGGAGAATTGTTGGAGTTCCATATGGTCCACTAATCTTAGTAAATTCTCTTTTAGTGTACGCTATAATGGCATGCCACATAAGCAATTAGAGGGGTATTTTAGTAATTTACACAGTAATATTGAGTGAAAATTTAAATTTACCTTAAAAATTGAATTAAAACAGAAATTGAGATGATGATGCAAATTAGCAAATTTGATTAGCATGATCACTTATCATGAATATCATGTTAAAAATAGAATAATTAATGACTATAATAATAACAGAAAGTCCATCAATTTTTTTTTATTGTGATAATTTTTTTCTTTTATAAAAGATATAAAATATATAATACTAATATAATATTAGCACATTTATTTATTGATAAAATTTATATATCTAATAATACTCTTAACATATTATTTTAATTATAATTTATTATCAATAAAGCATTTAATTTTTCATGTGAAATATAGCATGTTTTTGATATAAAAATAACTTTTAAGAGAACAATATCTTACAAAAATATTATATAAACACTTTAAATAATTCTTTAGTTTCTCATTCAAAAGGATAATATAAATTTGAGAAATGTATTTTTTAATGCATATCTAAATAAAAATAGAAATAAAGGAACCATGGCACAAGTTGTGCCACTTCACCAAGCATATATCTCATAAGCTAATACCCCATTACCAAAATAAATAAATAAAACTAAAAAAAATTAATACAAATAGTTCAATTGGAAATCAACAACCAACCCAATTTGGATTGTACTAGTGTTCTTAATGCTCTTGTACCATGATCAACACTAATTAATTAATTAATCGAATAATTTTTAAATATTGTGCTATTCACATGAAGGTCTTAATTGTAATGAGTTGGTTAATTTAAAGTGGAAATCTATTTATTAATTTTTCCATTTTTTTAAAAAAAGCAAATTATTCTCACTTGTAATAGTAAATGAAAGTTGCATAGAGCCAAACAAAGACAGAATAAGATAGGGGTAGGTTTCTCACATGGGCATTCGCATAATCTAAGGGAATTTATGTGTCAATGAGCAAGCCCTTATTAATAATTCCTCATTATTATTATTTTTTTACAATTATTTACTTTTATTTACATTGAATATAGTTTTGCTTCTAATATAGTTGGTAAGGAATTTTAATTTTTTTCAATTATTTAAATTAGCGTGTGAGCTGCATTAAATCAAAATAATATGAATTGGCTTTCGATGGGCAAAGCATTAATGATTTGGTTAGATAAAATTGAGGATCACAAATACGAATATTTGTGGATCTCCATCTATATTTTGGGGATTTTGAGAAAAATGAATAAAATAAATATCTGTTTAAAAAAAGGGATCAAACATGGATAAGTAAAATGAATAAATTGATAACATTTTATTCATTTTTTAAACGATGTTATTTTGATTAATATGCATAAAATTTAAAATAATTACTTACGAGATTTAATTTTGTGTTTAATTTTGAGTTTACCTCTAAGTGTTTTTTCTTTTTTTTTAATAAATTGTTGAGTTGTTGTTTATGATCTTTCTGTCAGTTTTGTTAGCTGTTTTTGTTGCAGATTATAATGTTGATTTTAGGAAGACTTTTAGATTAGTAAGTTGGCTTGCTTATGTAACTGATTGGTTGTGCTGCAATTTTACTCTTGTACTAGTTTTTATTTAGTTAAAAAATGAAATTTAAAGTATTTAAAATTATTAATTATAAAATAAAGTTTAAAATATTTAAAATTATTAAAATGAAAATGAATATATGTGGATATTCATATGGATACAAATATTCTATTTTGTATAGGATATAGATACAAATGAGAGTAAGTTAATAAATAGATACAAATATGTATATGGATAAAAAATTGAAAAACAGATATGGATATGAATAGGGCAAAATCCATATTAGTTTAACCATTTGCCAACCCTAGATAAAACCACAAAAATTAAGGGCATTGTCTTTTATGTATGTGACAATTAGGGTTTATTCGCTAGTAATAAAATTATGATTAGGGTTTGCATTACCAGGGATTAAGGGCAATCAATCATTAATTTAAGGTATTATAAATCATGTTATGGCTAATTTATTTTATAATAAGCCTTGTTTTAGAGGAATTTGATCATAAGAATTAGAAAAAGAAAAAAAATTATATTAAAATATTTATTAATATAATATATAAAAATTATTCAAAGTATACTGAACATAATTTCAATGATAATTCAACCTATTCTTAAAATTTATAAAATGGACCGTAGGTGTGATATTTAAATTTTAACAATAAGGTAGCAAGTTAGAAAAATGTAAGTATTACATAAATATGTAATTTTTGAGTAGTATTTTTTTATATAAAAATAAAGTAGCTAGTTTTTTCCTTTAAAATTTTTGAAATAGAAATTATTCAGTTTGAGCGATATATATATATAAATTATTTGTTTTTGCAATATTATATATGCCATATCTTAATATTGATTTTTGTTTATTAATAATTAAGACGCCAATATTTTTTTAATAAATTTTGACTAAAATATTAATGGAAGTTATTTGAAATATGGATGGACACATTAGATAGAACTATTGATGGCGTGATTTAGAAGAGAAAAGGGTAATAAGTTTGCCAGTATTAATTGGTATACAAATGAAAATAAGATAGAATGCTAAAATATTATTTAAAAATTTTGACGATAAAATAATTCTAATTCTTCGTATTATTATTATTTTTATTAGGAAAGAAAAGCTTAACCGTGTTTCTCTTGAAACATATGGTAGACATAATGATTCTCCCTTTTTCATTACCATCAACTTCAATAAAAAAATTCGATTTGCAAATCTTTTACTTCAAATAATCAAATCAATGACTTAAAAGATTATCTCGTATATATAAAGTGGGATTTGTCTCAAATCTATTATTTATAATTGTTTAGTATAGTTTGTGATTAGGGTTTCATGTTAGGTAGAATTGGTGGATCGAACCCTTGACAATGTTACCAACTACTTAAACCTATAGAAAGGAATAATGTACTTTGATGCTTGATCTCAACTTGTTGGTTATATTCTTATTCTTATTCTTGTTTAAGTTTTATATTTGGATATAATTTTTAATGCTTTTATTGGGTGCTCCGTATTTTTCAAGATTGAGTATTTGAGATGCTTTGAGATTTGATAGGATCGCCAAAAGCGATTCATATTTTATGTATATGTCTTTTGAGAGTCTTTCTCAATTTAAATTTTGGCCTTTTCCTCTTACAAAATCATACCAAAAAATATCCTAAATTTAAAATACAAAAAAAAAAAATAAAATAAAATAAAATCCAAATTCTATTAACTAATTTTTGTCCTTTCTAATGGCTTTCTCTTTGTAACTTCTCTCAACCTATCCATACATCACTTTGAATAAAAACACAGAAAAAAGTTATTTAAATATAAAAAATGATGAAATCGAAGGATAATTCATAGTTTAAACTTACTATATTGTAAACCAAATTACATAAAAAAAAAAAGGCAAAATTAATCACAATAAAACAAATAGAAGCCATTCTCTCAATGCTTACACATTTTTCTAGAGTTATGGGTAGCATATTGATATAAAAATTGAATATTATTAAACAAAAAATATTTTTTGAAAAAGTAAAAAATAATGGGTTGATGTTCAAATATTAAATTTTTATTACAACTTAACAAAGTAATAGTGGAACATCAAACTATTGCATTGGAAAGGAAAGGTTAGGTTTAATTTCTTGTAATAATAATAAAGAAAATAATAAAAGTTACAAGTGATACAAAAATGAAAGTCTTTAAATAATAAAATAAAAACACACACACGATATCATCGTAAAATAATGATAAGCATTGATCATTAAATCATTTTAGTTTAGGTTAAGCATATATTTATTGGATCATTTTGACAAAATGGGTCCCAACTGCCATATCATGACCGTGTGCAAAGTATATTTACTTTCTATGACATATAATTTAAGAAAATACATATATTTTAATTACTTAAAACCAAACTACCAAAACCCATTAAAAAAATTGAATTAAATGATCAATAATTTTTTTTATTTATTCGAAAGTGACTAAAGAATTTTAAAAAAAATTAAGCATCTTCACATGTTGAATTCAGTGTTGATAGTAACAATTCAACATCGAATTAATTAAGATTGAGAAAAAAAATTTGTGTACCAACTTTTTGCAATTGCCTTAGTGATCAAATGGCATTAATATACAGCTAGTAATATCATTAATCAACATCCGTCTGATCATTT